>JAVVLW010002096.1:0-30813 GCA_034401795.1 Chaetoderma sp. LZ-2023a | reverse complement strand
CAAGGTGATCAGCTAAGGGAATTAGGGCTGTGTAGTATACCGGTACTGGCACCCTCACTGGTAAGGCAAATGGATCATCTAAGGGAATTAGGGCTGTGTAGTATACTGGTACTGGAACCATCACTGGTAAGGCAAAGTGATCAGCTAAGGGAATTAGGGCTGTGTAGTATACCGGTACTGGAACCATCACTGGTAAGGCAAAGTGATCAGCTAAGGGAATCTGGGCTGTGTGTATACCGGTACTGGAACCATCACTGGTAAGGCAAAGTGATCAGCTAAGGGAATTAGGGCTGTGTAGTATACTGGTATTGGAACCATCACTGGTAAGGCAAAGTGGTCAGCTAAGGGAATTAGGGCTATGTAGTATACCGGTACTGAACCATCACTGGTAAGGCAAAGTGGTCAGCTAAGGGAATTAGGGCTGTGTAGTATACCGGTACTGGAACCATCACTGGTAAGGCAAAGTGGTCAGCTAAGGGAATTAGGGCTGTGTAGTATACCGGTACTGGAACCATCACTGGTAAGGCAAGGTGATCAGCTAAGGGAATTAGGGCTGTGTAGTATACCGGTACTGGAACCATCACTGGTAAGGCAAAGTGATCAGCTAAGGGAATTAGTGCTGTATGGTATACCGGTACTGGAACCATCACTGGTAAGGCAAAGTGATCAGGTAAGGGAATTAGGGCTATGTAGTATACCGGTACTGAACCATCACTGGTAAGGCAAAGTGGTCAGCTAAGGGAATTAGGGCTGTGTAGTATACCGGTACTGGAACCATCACTGGTACGGCGAAGTGGTCAGCTAAGGGAATTAGGGCTGCGTAATATACCGGTACTGGAACCGTCACTGGTAAGGCAAAGTGATCAGCTAAGGGAATTAGGGCTGTGTAGTATATCAGTACTGGAACCATCACTGGTAAGGCAAAGTGATCAGCTAAGGGAAATAGGGCTGTGTAATATACAGGTTCTGGAACCATCACTGGTAAGGCAAAGTGATCAGCTAAGGGAATTATGGTTGTGCAGTATACTGGTACTGGAACCATCACTGGTAAGGCAAAGTGGTCAGCTAAAGGAATTAGGGCTGTGTAGTATACAGGTACTGGAACCATCACTGATAAGGCAAAGTTGTTAGCTAAGGGAATTAGGGCTGTGTAGTATACCGGTACTGGAACCATCACTGGTAAGGCAAAGTGATCAGCTAAGGGAATTAGGACTGTGTAGTATACCGGTACTGGAACCATCACTGGTAAGGCAAAGTGATCAGCTAAGGGAATTGGGGCTGTGTAGTATACAGGTACTGGAACCATCACTGGTAAGGCAAAGTGATCAGCTAAGGGAATTTGGGCTGTGTAGTATACCGGTACTGGAACCATCACTGGTAAGGCAAAGTGATCAGCTAAGGGAATTGGAGCTGTGTTGTATACAGGTACTGGAACCATCACTGGTAAGGCAAAGTGGTCAGCTAAGGGAATTAGGGGTGTGTAGTATACCGGTACTGGAACCATTACTGGTAAGGCAAAGTGAGAAGGTAAGGGAATTAGGGCTGTGTAGTATACTGGTACTGGAACCATCACTGGTAAGGCAAAGTGATCAGCTAAGGGAATTAGGGTTGTGTAGTATACTGGTATTGGAACCATCACTGGTAAGGCAAAGTGGTCAGCTAAGGGAATTAGGGCTGTGTAGTATACCTGTACTGAACCATCAGTGGTAAGGCAAAGTTGTCAGCTAAGGGAATTATGGCAGTGTAGTATACCGGTACTGGAACCACCACTGGTAAGGCAAAGTGATCAGCTAAGGGAATTAGGGCTGTGTAGTATACCGGTACTGGAACCATCACTGGTAAGGCAAAGTGGTCAGCTAAGGGAATTAGGGCTGTGTAGTATACCGGTACTGGAACCATCACTGGTAAGGCAAAGTGATCAGCTAAGGGAATTTGGGCTGTGTAGTATACCGGTACTGGAACCATCACTGGTAAGGCAAAGTGGTCAGCTAAGGAAATTTGGGCTGTGTAGTATACAGGTACTGGAACCATCACTGGTAAGGCAAAGTGATCAGCTAAGGGAATTTGGGCTGTGTAGTATACCGGTACTGGAACCATCACTGGTAAGGCAAAGTGGTCAGCTAAGGGAATTAGGGCTGCGTAATATACCGGTACTGGAACCGTCACTGGTAAGGAAAAGTGATCAGCAAAGGGAATTAGGGCTGTGTAGTATACCGGTACTGGAACCATCACTTGTAAGGCAAAGTGGTCAGTTAAGGGAATTAAGGCTGAGCAGTATACCGGTACTGGAACCATCACTGGTAAGGCAAAGTGATCAGCTAAGGGAAATAGGGCTGTGTAGTATACAGGTACTGGAACCATCACTGGTAAGGCAAAGTGATCAGCTAAGGGAATTATGGTTGTTCAGTATACTGGTACTGGAACCATCACTGGTAAGGCAAAGTGGTCAGCTAAGGGAAATAGGGCTGTGTAGTATACAAGTACTGGAACCATTACTGGTAAGGCAAGGTGATCAGCTAAGGGAATTAGGGCTGTATAGTATACTGGTACTGGAACCATCACTGGTAAGGCAAAGTGATCAGCTAAGGGAATTAGGGCTGTGTAGTATACCGGTACTGGAACCGTCAATGGTACGGCAAAGTTTTCAGGTAAGGGAATTAGGGCTGTGTAGTATACCAGTACTGGAACCATCACTCGTAAGGCAAGGTGGTCAGCTAAGGGAATTAGGGCTGTGTAGTATACCGGTACTGGAACCATCACTGGTACGGCAAAGTGATCAGCTAAGGGAATTATGGTTGTGCAGTATACTGGTACTGGAACCATCACTGGTAAGGCAAAGTGGTCAGCTAAGGGAATTAGGGCTGTGTAGTATACAGGTACTGGAACCATCACTGGTAAGGCAAAGTGGTCAGCTAAGGGAATTAGGGCTGTATGGTATACTGGTACTGGAACCATCACTGGTAAGGCAAAGTGTTCAGCTAAGGGAATCAGGGCTGTATAGTATACTGGTACTGGCACCATCACTGGTAAGGCAAAGTGAACAGCTAAGGGAATTAGGACTGTGTAGTATACCGGTACTGGAATCATCACTGATAAGGCAAAGTGATCAGCTAAGGGAAGTAGGGCTGTGTAGTAAGTATACCGGTACTGGAACCATCACTGGTAACGCAAAGTGATCAGCTAAGGGAATTAGGGGTGTATGGTATACTGGTACTGGAACCATCACTGGTAAGGCAAAGTGTTCAGCTAAGGGAATCAGGGCTGTATAGTATACTGGTACTGGCACCATCACTGGTAAGGCAAAGTGAACAGCTAAAGGAATTAGGACTGTGTAGTATACCGGTACTGGAATCATCACTGATAAGGCACAGTGATCAGCTAAGGGAAGTAGGGCTGTGTAGTAAGTATACCGGTACTGGAACCATCACTGGTAAGGCAAAGTGATTAACTAAGGGAATTAGGATTGTGTAGTATACCGGTACTGGAACCATCACTGGTAAGGCAAAGTGATCAGCTAAGGGAATTGGGGCTGTGTAGTATACAGGTACTGGAACCATCACTGGTAAGGCAAAGTGGTCAGCTAAGGGAATTAGGGGTGTGTAGTATACCGGTACTGGAACCATCACGGGTAAGGCAAAGTGATCAGCTAAGGGAATTAGGGCTGTGTAGTATACTGGTATTGGAACCATCACTGGTAAGGCAAAGTGGTCAGCTAAGGGAATTCGGGCTGTGTAGTATACCGGTACTGAACCATCACTGGTAAGGCAAAGTTGTCAGCTAAGGGAATTAGGGCAGTGTAGTATACCGGTACTGGAACCATCACTGGTAAGGCAAAGTGATCAGCTAAGGGAATTAGGGCTGTGTAGTATACAGGTACTGGAACCATCACTGGTAAAGCAAGGTGATCAGCTAAGGGAATATTGGGCTGTGTAGTATACTGGTACTGGAACCATCACTGGTAAGGCAAGGTGATCAGCTAAGGGAATTAGGGCTGTGTAGTATATACTGGTACTGGAACCATCACTGGTAAGGCAAAGTGATCAGCTAAGGGAATTAGGGCTGTGTAGTATACCGGTACTGGAACCGTCAATGGTACGGCAAAGTTATCAGGTAAGGGAATTAGTGCTGTGTGGTATACCGGTACTGGAACCATCATTGGTAAGGCAAAGTGGTCAGCTAAGGGAATTAGGGCTGTGTAGTATACCGGTACTGGAACCATCACTGGTAAGGCAATGTGGTCAGCTAAGGGAATTAGGGCTGCGTAATATACCGGTACTGGAACCGTCACTGGTAAAGCAAAGTAATCAGCTAAGGGAAATAGGGCTCTGTAGTATACAGGTACTGGAACCATCACTGGTAAGGCAAAGTGATCAGCTACGGAATTATGGTTGTGCAGTATACCGGTACTGGAACCATCACGGGTAAGGCAAAGTGATCAGCTAAAGGAATTAGGGCTGTGTAGTATACTGGTACTGGAACCATCACTGGTAAGGCAAAGTGATCAGCAAAGGGAATTAGGGCTGTGTAGTATACTGGTATTGGAACCATCACTGGTAAGGCAAAGTGGTCAGCTAAGGGAATTAGGGCTGTGTAGTATACCGGTACTGAACCATCACTGGTAAGGCAAAGTTGTCAGCTAAGGGAATTAGGGCAGTGTAGTATACCGGTACTGGAACCACCACTGGTAAGGAAAAGTGATCAGCTAAGGGAATTAGGGATGTGTAGTATAACGGTACTGGAACCATCACTGGTAAGGCAAAGTGATCAACTAAGGGAATTAGGGCTGTGTAGTATACAGGTACTGGAACCATCACTGGTAAGGCAAGGTGATCAGCTAACGGAATTAGGGCTGTGTACTATACTGGTTCTGGAACCATCAGTGGTAAGGCAAGGTGATCAGCTAAGGGAATTAGGGCTGTGTAGTATACTGGTACTGGAACCATCACTCGTAAGGCAAAGTGATCAGCTAAGGGAATTAGGGCTGTGTAGTATACCGGTACTGGAACCGTCAATGGTACGGCAAAGTTATCAGGTAAGGGAATTAGTGCTGTGTAGTATACCGGTACTGGAACCATCACTGGTAAGGCAATGTGGTCAGCTAAGGGAATTAGGGCTGCGTAATATACCAGTACTGGAACCGTCACTGGTAAGGCAAAGTGATCATCTAAGGGAAATAGGGCTCTGTAGTATACAGGTACTGGAACCATCACTTGTAAGGCAAAGTGATCAGCTACGGAATTATGGCTGTGCAGTATACTGGTACTGGAACCATCACTGGTAAGGCAAAGTTGTCAGCTAAGGGAATTAGGGCTGTGTAGTATACAAGTACTGGAACCATCACTGGTAAGGCAAGGTGATCAGCTAAGGGAATTAGGGCTGTATAGTATACTGGTACTGGAACCATCACTGGTAAGGCAAAGTGATCAGCTAAGGGAATTAGGGCTGTGTAGTATACCGGTACTGGAACCATCACTGGTAAGGCAAAGTGGTCAGCTAAGGGAATTAGGGCTGTGTAGTATACCGGTACTGGAACCATCACTGGTACGGCAAAGTGATCAGCTAAGGGAATTAGGGCTGTGTAGTATACCGGTACTGGAACCATCACTGGTAAGGCAAAGTGGTCAGCTAAGGGAATTAGGGCTGCGTAATATATCGGTACTGGAACCGTCACTGGGAAGGCAAAGTGATCAGCTAAGGAAATTAGGGCTGTGAAGCATACCGGTACTGGAACCATCACTGGTAAGGCAAAGTGATCAGCTAAGGGAATTAGGGCTGTGTAGTATACCGGTACTGGAACCATCACTGGTAAGGCAAAGTGATCAGCTACGGAAATATGGTTGTGCAGTATACTGGTACTGGAACCATCACTCGTAAGGGAAAGTGATCAGCTAAGGGAATTAGGGCTGTACAGTATACAGGTACTGGATCCATCACTGGTAAGGCAAAGTGATCAGCCAAGTGAATTATGGTTGTACAGTATACTGGTACTGGAACCATCACTGGTAAGGCAAAGTGGTCAGCTAAAGGAATTAGGGCTGTGTAATATACAGGTACTGGAACCATCACTGGTAAGGCAAAGTGGTCAGCTAAGGGAATTAGGGCTGTATAGTTTACCGGTACTGGAACCATCACTGGTAAGGCAAAGTGATCAGCTAAGGGAATTAGGGCTGTATAGTATACTGGTACTGGAACCATCACTCATAAGGCAAAGTGACCAGCTAAGGGAATTAGGACTGTGTAGTATACAGGTACTGGAACCATCACTGGTAAGGCAAAGTGGTCAGCTAAGGGAATTAGGGCTGTGGAGTATACCGGTACTGGAACCATCACTGGTAAGGCAAGGTGATCAGCTAAGGGAATTAGGGCTGTGTAGTATACCAGTACTGGACCCCTCACTGGTAAGGCAAATGGATTAGCTAAGGGAATTAGGGCTGTGTAGTATACTGGTACTGGAACCATCACTGGTAATGCAAAGTGATCAGCTAAGGGAATTAGGGCTGTGTAGTATACTGGTACTGGAACCATCACTAGTAAGGCAAAGTGATCAGCTAAGGGAATTAGGTCTGTGTAGTATACCGGTACTGGAACCATCACTGGTACGGCAAAGTGGTCAGCTAAGGGAATTAGGGCTGTGTAGTATACCGGTACTGGAACCATCACTGGTAAGGCAAATTGATCAGCTAAGGGAATTAGGGCTCTGTAGTATACCGATACTGGAACCAACACTGGTAATGCAAAGTGGTCAGCTAAGGGAATTAGGGCTGTGTAGTATACCGGTACTGGAACCGTCAATGGTACGGCAAAGTTATCAGGTAAGGGAATTAGGGCTGTGTAGTATACCGGTACTGGAACCATCACTGGTAAGGCAAAGTGGTCAGCTAAGGGAATTAGGGCTGTGTAGTATACCGGTACTGGAACCATCACTGGTAAGGCAAAGTGCTCAGCTAAGGGAATTAGGGCTCTGTAGTATACCGGTACTGGAACCATCACTGGTAAGGCAAAGTGGTCAGCTAAGGGAATTAGGGCGGTATGGTATACTGGTACTGGAACCATCACTGGTAAGGCAAATTGATCAGCTACGGGAATTAGGGCTGTATAGTATACTGGTACTGGAACCATCACTGGTAAGGCAAAGTGAACAGCTAAGGGAATTAGGACTGTGTAGTATACCGGTACTGGAACCATCACTGGTAAGGCAAAGTGATCAGCTAAGGGAATTAGGGCTGTGTAGTATACCGGTACTGGAACCATCACTGGTAAGGCAAAGTGATCAGCTAATGGAATTAGGGCTGTGTAGTATACCGGTACTGGAACCATCACTGGTAAGGCAAAGTGATCAGCTAAGGGAATTAGGACTGTGTAGTATACCGGTACTGGAACCATCACTGGTAAGGCAAAGTGATCAGCTAAGGGAATTGGGGCTGTGTAGTATACAGGTACTGGAACCATCACTGGTAAGGCAGAGTGGTCAGCCAAGGGAATTAGGGCTGTGGAGTATACCGGTACTGGAACCATCACTGGTAAGGCAAGGTGATCAGCTAAGGGAATTAGGGCTGTGTAGTATACCAGTACTGGACCCCTCACTGGTAAGGCAAATGGATTAGCAAAGGGAATTAGGGCTGTGTAGTATACTGGTACTGGACCCATCACTGGTAAGGCAAAGTGATCAGCTAAGGGAATTAGGGCTGTGTAGTATACTGGTACTGGAACCATCACTGGTAAGGCAAAGTGATCAGCTAAGGGAATTAGGGCTCTGTAGTATACCGGTACTGGAACCATCACTGGTAAGGCAAAGTGATCAGCTAAGGGAATTAGGGCTCTGTAGTATACCGGTACTGGAACCAACACTGGTAATGCAAAGTGGTCAGCTAAGGGAATTAGGGCTGTGTAGTATACCGGTACTGGAACCGTCAATGGTACGGCAAAGTTATCAGGTAATGGAATTAGGGCTGTGTAGTATACCGGTACTGGAACCATCACTGGTAAGGCAAAGTGGTCAGCTAAGGGAATGGGGGCTGTGTAGTATACCGGTACTGGAACCATCACTGGTAAGGCAAAGTGCTCAGCTAAGGGAATTAGGGCTCTGTAGTATACCGGTACTGGAACCATCACTGGTAAGGCAAAGTGGTCAGCTAAGGGAATTAGGGCTGCGTAATATACCGGTACTGGAACCGTCACTGGTAAGGCAAAGTGATCAGCTAAGGAAATTAGGGCTGTGTAGTATACCGGTACTGGAACCATCACTTGTAAGGCAAAGTGACCAGCTAAGGGAATTAGGGCTGTGTAGTATACCGGTACTGGAACCATCACTGGTAAGGCAAAGTGGTCAGCTAAGGGAATTAGGGCTGTGGAGTATACCGGTACTGGAACCATCACTGGTAAGGCAAGGTGATCAGCTAAGGGAATTAGGGCTGTGTAGTATACCAGTACTGGACCCCTCACTGGTAAGGCAAATGGATTAGCTAAGGGAATTAGGGCTGTGTAGTATACTGGTACTGGAACCATCACTGGTAATGCAAAGTGATCAGCTAAGGGAATTAGGGCTGTGTAGTATACTGGTACTGGAACCATCACTGGTAAGGCAAAGTGATCAGCTAAGGGAATTAGGTCTGTGTAGTATACCGGTACTGGAACCATCACTGGTAAGGCAAAGTGGAAAGCTAAGGGAATTAGGGCTGTGTAGTATACCGGTACTGGAACCATCACTGGTAAGGCAAAGTGATCAGCTAAGGGAATTAGGGCTCTGTAGTATACCGATACTGGAACCAACACTGGTAATGCAAAGTGGTCAGCTAAGGGAATTAGGGCTGTGTAGTATACCGGTACTGGAACCGTCAATGGTACGGCAAAGTTATCAGGTAAGGGAATTAGGGCTGTGTAGTATACCGGTACTGGAACCATCACTGGTAAGGCAAAGTGGTCAGCTAAGGGAATGGGGGCTGTGTAGTATACCGGTACTGGAACCATCACTGGTAAGGCAAAGTGGTCAGCTAAGGGAATTAGGGCTGCGTAATATACCGGTACTGGAACCGTCACTGGTAAGGCAAAGTGATCAGCTAAGGAAATTAGGGCTGTGTAGTATACCGGTACTGGAACCATCACTTGTAAGGCAAAGTGACCAGCTAAGGGAATTAGGGCTGTGTAGTATACCGGTACTGGAACCATCACTGGTAAGGCAAAGTGATCAGCTAAGGGAATTATGGTTGTGCAATATACTGGTACTGGAACCATCACTGGTAAGGCAAAGTGGTCAGCTAAGGGAATTAGGACTGTGTAGTATACAGATACTGGAACCATCACTGGTAAGGCAAAGTGGTCAGCTAAGGGAATTAGGGCTGTGTAGTATACCGGTACTGGAACCATCACTGGTAAGGCAAAGTGATCAGCTAAGGGAATTAGGGCGGTATGGTATACTGGTACTGGAACCATCACTGGTAAGGCAAATTGATCAGCTAAGGGAATTAGGGCTGTATAGTATACTGGTACTGGAACCATCACTGGTAAGGCAAAGTGATCAGCTAAGGGAATTAGGGCTGTGTAGTATACCGGTACTGGAACCATCACTGGTAAGGCAAAGTGATCAGCTAATGGAATTTTGGCTGTGTAGTATACCGGTACTGGAACCATCACTGGTAAGGCAAAGTGATCAGTTAAGGGAATTGGGGCTGTGTAGTATACAGGTACTGGAACCATCACTGGTAAGGCAGAGTGGTCAGCCAAGGGAATTAGGGCTGTGGAGTATACCGGTACTGGAACCATCACTGGTAAGGCAAGGTGATCAGCTAAGGGAATTAGGGCTGTATAGTATACCAGTACTGGACCCCTCACTGGTAAGGCAAATGGATTAGCTAAGGGAATTAGGGCTGTGTAGTATACTGGTACTGGACCCATCACTGGTAAGGCAAAGTGATCAGCTAAGGGAATTAGGGCTGTGTAGTATACTGGTACTGGAACCATCACTGGTAAGGCAAAGTGATCAGCTAAGGGAATTAGGTCTGTGTAGTATACCGGTACTGGAACCATCACTGGTAAGGCAAAGTGGTCAGCTAAGGGAATTAGGGCTGTGTAGTATACCGGTACTGGAACCATCACTGGTAAGGCAAAGTGATCAGCTAAGGGAATTAGGGCTCTGTAGTATACCGGTACTGGAACCAACTCTGGTAATGCAAAGTGGTCAGCTAAGGGAATTAGGGCTGTGTAGTATACCGGTACTGGAACCGTCAATGGTACGGCAAAGTTATCAGGTAAGGGAATTAGGGCTGTGTAGTATACCGGTACTGGAACCATCACTGGTAAGGCAAAGTGGTCAGCTAAGGGAATGGGGGCTGTGTAGTATACCGGTACTGGAACCATCACTGGTAAGGCAAAGTGCTCAGCTAAGGGAATTAGGGCTCTGTAGTATACCGGTACTGGAACCATCACTGGTAAGGCAAAGTGGTCAGCTAAGGGAATTAGGGCTGCGTAATATACCGGTACTGGAACCGTCACTGGTAAGGCAAAGTGATCAGCTAAGGAAATTAGGGCTGTGTAGTATACCGGTACTGGAACCATCACTTGTAAGGCAAAGTGACCAGCTAAGGGAATTAGGGCTGTGTAGTATACCGGTACTGGAACCATCACTGGTAAGGCAAAGTGATCAGCTAAGGGAATTATGGTTGTGCAATATACTGGTACGGGAACCATCACTGGTAAAGCAAAGTGGTCAGCTAAGGGAATTAGGACTGTGTAGTATACAGATACTGGAACAATCACTGGTAAGGCAAAGTGGTCAGCTAAGGGAATTAGGGCTGTGTAGTATACGGGTACTGGAACCATCACTGGTAAGGCAAAGTGATCAGCTAAGGGAATTAGGGCGGTATGGTATACTGGTACTGGAACCATCACTGGTAAGGCAAAGTGATCAGCTAAGGGAATTAGGGCTGTATAGTATACTGGTACTGGAACCATCACTGGTAAGGCAAAGTGAACAGCTAAGGGAATTAGGACTGTGTAGTATACCGGTACTGGAACCATCACTGGTAAGGCAAAGTTATCAGCTAAGGGAATTAGGGCTGTGTATTATACCGGTACTGGAACCATCATTGGTAAGGCAAAGTGATCAGCTAAGGGAAATTAGGACTGTGTAGTTTACCGGTACTGGAACCATCACTGATAAGGCAAATGGATCAGCTAAGGGAATTAGGGCTGTGTAGTATACTGGTACTGGAACCATCACTGGTAAGGCAAAGTGATCAGCTAAGGGAATTAGGGCTGAGTAGTATACTGGTACTGGAACCATCACTGGTAAGGCAAAGTGATCAGCTAAGGGAATTAGGGCTGTGTAGTATACCGGTACTGGAACCATCACTGGTAAGGCAAAGTGGTCAGCTAAGGGAATTAGGGCTGTGTAGTACACCGGTACTGGAACCAACACTGGTAAGGCAAAGTGATCAGCTAAGGGAATTAGGGCTCTGTAGTATACCGGTACTGGAATCATCACTGGTAATGCAAAGTTATCAGGTAAGGGAATTAGGGCTGTGTAGTATACCGGTACTGGAACCATCACTGGTAAGGCAAAGTGGTCAGCTAAGGGAATTAGGGCTGTGTAGTATACCGGTACTGGAACCATCACTGGTAAGGCAAAGTGCTCAGCTAAGGGAATTAGGGCTCTGTAGTATACCGGTACTGGAACCATCACTAGTAAGGCAAAGTGGTCAGCTAAGGGAATTAGGGCTGCGTAATATACCGGTACTGGTACCGTCACTGGTAAGGCAAAGTGATCAGCTAAGGAAATTAGGGCTGTATAGTATACTGGTAGTGGAACCATCACTGGTAAGGCAAAGTGAACAGCTAAGGGAATTAGGACTGTGTAGTATACCGGTACTGGAACCATCACTGGTAAGGCAAAGTGATCAGCTAAGGGAATTAGGGCTGTGTAGTATACCGGTACTGGAACCATCACTGATAAGGCAAAGTGATCAGCTAATGGAATTTTGGCTGTGTAGTATACCGGTACTGGAACCATCACTGGTAAGGCAAAGTGATCAGTTAAGGGAATTGGGGCTGTGTAGTATACAGGTACTGGAACCATCACTGGTAAGGCAGAGTGGTCAGCCAAGGGAATTAGGGCTGTGGAGTATACCGGTACTGGAACCATCACTGGTAAGGCAAGGTGATCAGCTAAGGGAATTAGGGCTGTATAGTATACCAGTACTGGACCCCTCACTGGTAAGGTAAATGGATTAGCTAAGGGAATTAGGGCTGTGTAGTATACTGGTACTGGACCCATCACTGGTAAGGCAAAGTGATCAGCTAAGGGAATTAGGGCTGTGTAGTATACTGGTACTGGAACCATCACTGGTAAGGCAAAGTGATCAGCTAAGGGAATTAGGTCTGTGTAGTATACCGGTACTGGAACCATCACTGGTAAGGCAAAGTGGTCAGCTAAGGGAATTAGGGCTGTGTAGTATACCGGTACTGGAACCATCACTGGTAAGGCAAAGTGATCAGCTAAGGGAATTAGGGCTCTGTAGTATACCGGTACTGGAACCAACTCTGGTAATGCAAAGTGGTCAGCTAAGGGAATTAGGGCTGTGTAGTATACCGGTACTGGAACCGTCAATGGTACGGCAAAGTTATCAGGTAAGGGAATTAGGGCTGTGTAGTATACCGGTACTGGAACCATCACTGGTAAGGCAAAGTGGTCAGCTAAGGGAATGGGGGCTGTGTAGTATACCGGTACTGGAACCATCACTGGTAAGGCAAAGTGCTCAGCTAAGGGAATTAGGGCTCTGTAGTATACCGGTACTGGAACCATCACTGGTAAGGCAAAGTGGTCAGCTAAGGGAATTAGGGCTGCGTAATATACCGGTACTGGAACCGTCACTGGTAAGGCAAAGTGATCAGCTAAGGAAATTAGGGCTGTGTAGTATACCGGTACTGGAACCATCACTTGTAAGGCAAAGTGACCAGCTAAGGGAATTAGGGCTGTGTAGTATACCGGTACTGGAACCATCACTGGTAAGGCAAAGTGATCAGCTAAGGGAATTATGGTTGTGCAATATACTGGTACGGGAACCATCACTGGTAAAGCAAAGTGGTCAGCTAAGGGAATTAGGACTGTGTAGTATACAGATACTGGAACAATCACTGGTAAGGCAAAGTGGTCAGCTAAGGGAATTAGGGCTGTGTAGTATACGGGTACTGGAACCATCACTGGTAAGGCAAAGTGATCAGCTAAGGGAATTAGGGCGGTATGGTATACTGGTACTGGAACCATCACTGGTAAGGCAAAGTGATCAGCTAAGGGAATTAGGGCTGTATAGTATACTGGTACTGGAACCATCACTGGTAAGGCAAAGTGAACAGCTAAGGGAATTAGGACTGTGTAGTATACCGGTACTGGAACCATCACTGGTAAGGCAAAGTTATCAGCTAAGGGAATTAGGGCTGTGTATTATACCGGTACTGGAACCATCATTGGTAAGGCAAAGTGATCAGCTAAGGGAAATTAGGACTGTGTAGTTTACCGGTACTGGAACCATCACTGATAAGGCAAATGGATCAGCTAAGGGAATTAGGGCTGTGTAGTATACTGGTACTGGAACCATCACTGGTAAGGCAAAGTGATCAGCTAAGGGAATTAGGGCTGTGTAGTATACCGGTACTGGAACCATCACTGGTAAGGCAAAGTGGTCAGCTAAGGGAATTAGGGCTGTGTAGTACACCGGTACTGGAACCAACACTGGTAAGGCAAAGTGATCAGCTAAGGGAATTAGGGCTCTGTAGTATACCGGTACTGGAATCATCACTGGTAATGCAAAGTTATCAGGTAAGGGAATTAGGGCTGTGTAGTATACCGGTACTGGAACCATCACTGGTAAGGCAAAGTGGTCAGCTAAGGGAATTAGGGCTGTGTAGTATACCGGTACTGGAACCATCACTGGTAAGGCAAAGTGCTCAGCTAAGGGAATTAGGGCTCTGTAGTATACCGGTACTGGAACCATCACTGGTAAGGCAAAGTGGTCAGCTAAGGGAATTAGGGCTGCGTAATATACCGGTACTGGTACCGTCACTGGTAAGGCAAAGTGATCAGCTAAGGAAATTAGGGCTGTGTAGTATACCGGTACTGGAACCATCACTGGTAAGGCAAAGTGATCAGCTAAGGGAATTATGGTTGTGCAATATACTGGTACTGGAACCATCACTGGTAAGGCAAAGTGGTCAGCTAAGGGAATTAGGACTGTGTAGTATACAGATACTGGAACCATCACTGGTAAGGCAAAGTGGTCAGCTAAGGGAATTAGGGCTGTGTAGTATACCGGTACTGGAACCATCACTGGTAAGGCAAAGTGATCAGCTAAGGGAATTAGGGCGGTATGGTATACTGGTACTGGAACCATCATTGGTAAGGCAAATTGATCAGCTAAGGGAATTAGGGCTGTATAGTATACTGGTACTGGAACCATCACTGGTAAGGCAAAGTGAACAGCTTAGGGAATTAGGACTGTGTAGTATACCTGTACTGGAACCATCACTGGTAAGGCAAAGTGATCAGCTACGGGAATTAGGGCTGTGTAGTATACCGGTACTGGAACCATCACTGGTAAGGCAAAGTGATCAGCTAAGGGAATTAGGGCTGTGTAGTATACCGGTACTGGAACCATCACTGGTAAGGCAAAGTGATCAGCTAAGGGAATTAGGACTGTGTAGTATACCGGTACTGGAACCATCACTGGTAAGGCAAAGTGATCAGCTAAGGGAATTGGGGCTGTGTAGTATACAGGTACTGGAACCATCACTGGTAAGGCAAAGTGATCAGCTAAGGGAATTATGGTTGTGCAATATACTGGTACTGGAACCATCACTGGTAAAGCAAAGTGGTCAGCTAAGGGAATTAGGACTGTGTAGTATACAGATACTGGAACCATCACTGGTAAGGCAAAGTGGTCAGCTAAGGGAATTAAGGCTGTGTAGTATACCGGTACTGGAACCATCACTGGTAAGGCAAAGTGATCAGCTAAGGGAATTAGGGCGGTATGGTATACTGGTACTGGAGCTATCAATCACTGGTAAGGCAAAGTGATCAGCTAAGGGAATTAGGGCTGTATAGTATACCGGTACTGGAACCATCACTGGTAAGGCAAAGTGAACAGCTAAGGGAATTAGGACTGTGTAGTATACCGGTACTGGAACCATCACTGGTAAGGCAAAGTTATCAGCTAAGGGAATTAGGGCTGTGTAGTATACCGGTACTGGAACCATCACTGGTAAGGCAAAGTGATCAGCTAAGGGAATTAGGGCTGTGTAGTATACCGGTACTGGAACCGTCAATGGTACGGCAAAGTTATCAGGTAAAGGAATTAGGGCTGTGTAGTATACCGGTACTGGAACCATCACTGGTAAGGCAAAGTGCTCAGCTAAGGGAATTAGGGCTCTGTAGTATACCGGTACTGGAACCATCACTGGTAAGGCAAAGTGGTCAGCTAAGGTAATTAGGGCTGCGTAATATACCGGTACTGGTACCGTCACTGGTAAGGCAAAGTGATCAGCTAAGGAAATTAGGGCTGTGTAGTATACCGGTACTGGAACCATCACTTGTAAGGCAAAGTGACCAGCTAAGGGAATTAGGGCTGTCTGGAACCATCACTGGTAAGGCAAAGTGCTCAGCTAAGGGAATTAGGGCTCTGTAGTATACCGGTACTGGAACCATCACTGGTAAGGCAAAGTGGTCAGCTAAGGGAATTAGGGCTGCGTAATATACCGGTACTGGAACCGTCACTGGTAAGGCAAAGTGATCAGCTAAGGAAATTAGGGCTGTGTAGTATACCGGTACTGGAACCATCACTTGTAAGGCAAAGTGACCAGCTAAGGGAATTAGGGCTGTGTAGTATACCGGTACTGGAACCATCACTGGTAAGGCAAAGTGATCAGCTAAGGGAATTATGGTTGTGCAATATACTGGTACTGGAACCATCACTGGTAAGGCAAAGTGGTCAGCTAAGGGAATTAGGACTGTGTAGTATACAGATACTGGAACCATCACTGGTAAGGCAAAGTGGTCAGCTAAGGGAATTAGGGCTGTGTAGTATACCGGTACTGGAACCATCACTGGTAAGGCAAAGTGATCAGCTAAGGGAATTAGGGCGGTATGGTATACTGGTACTGGAACCATCACTGGTAAGGCAAAGTGATCAGCTAAGGGAATTAGGGCTGTATAGTATACTGGTACTGGAACCATCACTGGTAAGGCAAAGTGAACAGCTAAGGGAATTAGGACTGTGTAGTATACCGGTACTGGAACCATCACTGGTAAGGCAAAGTTATCAGCTAAGGGAATTAGGGCTGTGTATTATACCGGTACTGGAACCATCATTGGTAAGGCAAAGTGATCAGCTAAGGGAAATTAGGACTGTGTAGTATACCGGTACTGGAACCATCACTGGTAAGGCAAATAGATCAGCTAAGGGAATTAGGGCTGTGTAGTATACTGGTACTGGAACCATCACTGGTAAGGCAAAGTGATCAGCTAAGGGAATTAAGGCTGAGTAGTATACTGGTACTGGAACCATCACTGGTAAGGCAAAGTGATCAGCTAAGGGAATTAGGGCTGTGTAGTATACCGGTACTGGAACCATCACTGGTAAGGCAAAGTGGTCAGCTAAGGGAATTAGGGCTGTGTAGTACACCGGTACTGGAACCAACACTGGTAAGGCAAAGTGATCAGCTAAGGGAATTAGGGCTCTGTAGTATACCGGTACTGGAATCATCACTGGTAATGCAAAGTTATCAGGTAAGGGAATTAGGGCTGTGTAGTATACCGGTACTGGAACCATCACTGGTAAGGCAAAGTGGTCAGCTAAGGGAATTAGGGGTGTGTAGTATACCGGTACTGGAACCATCACTGGTAAGGCAAAGTGCTCAGCTAAGGGAATTAGGGCTCTGTAGTATACCGGTACTGGAACCATCACTGGTAAGGCAAAGTGGTCAGCTAAGGGAATTAGGGCTGCGTAATATACCGGTACTGGTACCGTCACTGGTAAGGCAAAGTGATCAGCTAAGGAAATTAGGGCTGTGTAGTATACCGGTACTGGAACCATCACTTGTAAGGCAAAGTGACCAGCTAAGGGAATTAGGGCTGTGTAGTATACCGGTACTGGTACCGTCACTGGTAAGGCAAAGTGATCAGCTAAGGAAATTAGGGCTGTGTAGTATACCGGTACTGGAACCATCACTTGTAAGGCAAAGTGCTCAGCTAATGGAATTAGGGCTCTGTAGTATACCGGTACTGGAACCATCACTGGTAAGGCAAAGTGGTCAGCTAAGGGAATTAGGGCTGCGTAATATACCGGTACTGGAACCGTCACTGGTAAGGCAAAGTGGTCAGCTAAGGGAATTAGGGCTGCGTAATATACCGGTACTGGAACCGTCACTGGTAAGGCAAAGTGATCAGCTAAGGAAATTAGGGCTGTGTAGTATACCGGTACTGGAACCATCACTGGTAAGGCAAAGTGGTCAGCTAAGGGAATGGGGGCTGTGTAGTATACCGGTACTGGAACCATCACTGGTAAGGCAAAGTGCTCAGCTAAGGGAATTAGGGCTCTGTAGTATACCGGTACTGGAACCATCACTGGTAAGGCAAAGTGGTCAGCTAAGGGAATTAGGGCTGCGTAATATACCGGTACTGGAACCGTCACTGGTAAGGCAAAGTGATCAGCTAAGGAAATTAGGGCTGTGTAGTATACCGGTACTGGAACCATCACTTGTAAGGCAAAGTGACCAGCTAAGGGAATTAGGGCTGTGTAGTATACCGGTACTGGAACCATCACTGGTAAGCCAAAGTGATCAGCTAAGGGAATTATGGTTGTGCAATATACTGGTACTGGAACCATCACTGGTAAGGCAAAGTGGTCAGCTAAGGGAATTAGGACTGTGTAGTATACAGATACTGGAACCATCACTGGTAAGGCAAAGTGGTCAGCTAAGGGAATTAGGGCTGTGTAGTATACCGGTACTGGAACCATCACTGGTAAGGCAAAGTGATCAGCTAAGGGAATTAGGGCGGTATGGTATACTGGTACTGGAACCATCACTGGTAAGGCAAAGTGATCAGCTAAGGGAATTAGGGCTGTATAGTATACTGGTACTGGAACCATCACTGGTAAGGTAAAGTGAACAGCTAAGGGAATTAGGACTGTGTAGTATACCGGTACTGGAACCATCACTGGTAAGGCAAAGTTATCAGCGAAGGGAATTAGGGCTGTGAATTATACCGGTACTGGAACCATCATTGGTAAGGCAAAGTGATCAGCTAAGGGAAATTAGGACTGTGTAGTATACCGGTACTGGAACCATCACTGGTAAGGCAAAGTGGTCAGCTAAGGGAATTAGGGCTGTGTAGTACACCGGTACTGGAACCAACACTGGTAAGGCAAAGTTATCAGGTAAGGGAATTAGGGCTGTGTAGTATACCGGTACTGGAACCATCACTGGTAAGGCAAAGTGGTCAGCTAAGGGAATGGGGGCTGTGTAGTATACCGGTACTGGAACCATCACTGGTAAGGCAAAGTGCTCAGCTAAGGGAATTAGGGCTCTGTAGTATACCGGTACTGGAACCAACACTGGTAAGGCAAAGTGGTCAGCTAAGGGAATTAGGGCTGCGTAATATACCGGTACTGGAACCGTCACTGGTAAGGCAAAGTGATCAGCTAAGGAAATTAGGGCTGTGTAGTATACCGGTACTGGAACCATCACTTGTAAGGCAAAGTGACCAGCTAAGGGAATTAGGGCTGTGTAGTATACCGGTACTGGAACCATCACTGGTAAGCCAAAGTGATCAGCTAAGGGAATTAGGGCTGCGTAATATACCGGTACTGGAACCGTCACTGGTAAGGCAAAGTTATCAGGTAAGGGAATTAGGGCTGTGTAGTATACCGGTACTGGAACCATCACTGGTAAGGCAAAGTGGTCAGCTAAGGGAATGGGGGCTGTGTAGTATACCGGTACTGGAACCATCACTGGTAAGGCAAAGTGCTCAGCTAAGGGAATTAGGGCTCTGTAGTATACCGGTACTGGAACCATCACTGGTAAGGCAAAGTGGTCAGCTAAGGGAATTAGGGCTGCGTAATATACCGGTACTGGAACCGTCACTGGTAAGGCACAGTGATCAGCTAAGGAAATTAGGGCTGTGTAGTATACGGGTACTGGAACCATCACTTGTAAGGCAAAGTGACCAGCTAAGGGAATTAGGGCTGTGTAGTATACCGGTACTGGAACCATCACTGGTAAGCCAAAGTGATCAGCTAAGGGAATTAGGGCTGCGTAATATACCGGTACTGGAACCGTCACTGGTAAGGCAAAGTGATCAGCTAAGGAAATTAGGGCTGTGTAGTATACCGGTACTGGAACCATCACTTGTAAGGCAAAGTGACCAGCTAAGGGAATTAGGGCTGTGTAGTATACCGGTACTGGAACCATCACTGGTAAGGCAAAGTGATCAGCTAAGGGAATTATGGTTGTGCAATATACTGGTACGGGAACCATCACTGGTAAAGCAAAGTGGTCAGCTAAGGGAATTAGGACTGTGTAGTATACAGATACTGGAACAATCACTGGTAAGGCAAAGTGGTCAGCTAAGGGAATTAGGGCTGTGTAGTATACGGGTACTGGAACCATCACTGGTAAGGCAAAGTGATCAGCTAAGGGAATTAGGGCGGTATGGTATACTGGTACTGGAACCATCACTGGTAAGGCAAAGTGATCAGCTAAGGGAATTAGGGCTGTATAGTATACTGGTACTGGAACCATCACTGGTAAGGCAAAGTGAACAGCTAAGGGAATTAGGACTGTGTAGTATACCGGTACTGGAACCATCACTTGTAAGGCAAAGTGACCAGCTAAGGGAATTAGGGCTGCGTAATATACCGGTACTGGAACCGTCACTGGTAAGGCAAAGTGATCAGCTAAGGGAATTAGGGCGGTATGGTATACTGGTACTGGAACCATCACTGGTAAGGCAAAGTGATCAGCTAAGGGAATTAGGGCTGTATAGTATACTGGTACTGGAACCATCACTGGTAAGGCAAAGTGAACAGCTAAGGGAATTAGGACTGTGTAGTATACCGGTACTGGAACCATCACTGGTAAGGCAAAGTTATCAGCTAAGGGAATTAGGGCTGTGTATTATACCGGTACTGGAACCATCATTGGTAAGGCAAAGTGATCAGCTAAGGGAAATTAGGACTGTGTAGTTTACCGGTACTGGAACCATCACTGATAAGGCAAATGGATCAGCTAAGGGAATTAGGGCTGTGTAGTTTACTGGTACTGGAACCATCACTGGTAAGGCAAAGTGATCAGCTAAGGGAATTAGGGCTGAGTAGTATACTGGTACTGGATCCATCACTGGTAAGGCAAAGTGATCAGCTAAGGGAATTAGGGCTGTGTAGTATACCGGTACTGGAACCATCACTGGTAAGGCAAAGTGGTCAGCTAAGGGAATTAGGGCTGTGTAGTACACCGGTACTGGAACCAACACTGGTAAGGCAAAGTGATCAGCTAAGGGAATTAGGGCTCTGTAGTATACCGGTACTGGAATCATCACTGGTAATGCAAAGTTATCAGGTAAGGGAATTAGGGCTGTGTAGTATACCGGTACTGGAACCATCACTGGTAAGGCAAAGTGGTCAGCTAAAGGAATTAGGGCTGTGGAGTATACCGGTACTGGAACCATCACTGGTAAGGCAAAGTGATCAGCTACGGGAATTAGGGCTCTGTAGTATACCGGTACTGGAACCATCACTGGTAAGGCAAAGTGATCAGCTAAGGGAATTAGGGCTGTGTAGTATACCGGTACTGGAACCATCACTGGTAAGGCAAAGTGATCAGCTAAGGGAATTAGGACTGTGTAGTATACCGGTACTGGAACCATCACTGGTAAGGCAAAGTGATCAGCTAAGGGAATTGGGGCTGTGTAGTATACAGGTACTGGAACCATCACTGGTAAGGCAAAGTGGTCAGCTAAGGGAATTAGGGCTCTGTAGTATACCGGTACTGGAACCAACACTGGTAAGGCAAAGTGGTCAGCTAAGGGAATTAGGGCTGCGTAATATACCGGTACTGGAACCGTCACTGGTAAGGCAAAGTGATCAGCTAAGGGAATTAGGACTGTGTAGTATACCGGTACTGGAACCATCACTGGTAAGGCAAAGTGATCAGCTAAGGGAATTGGGGCTGTGTAGTATACAGGTACTGGAACCATCACTGGTAAGGCAAAGTGGTCAGCTAAGGGAATTAGGGCTCTGTAGTATACCGGTACTGGAACCAACACTGGTAAGGCAAAGTGGTCAGCTAAGGGAATTAGGGCTGCGTAATATACCGGTACTGGAACCGTCACTGGTAAGGCAAAGTGATCAGCTAAGGAAATTAGGGCTGTGTAGTATACCGGTACTGGAACCATCACTTGTAAGGCAAAGTGACCAGCTAAGGGAATTAGGGCTGTGTAGTATACAGGTACTGGAACCATCACTGGTAAGGCAAAGTGGTCAGCTAAGGGAATTAGGGCTGCGTAATATACCGGTACTGGAACCGTCACTGGTAAGGCAAAGTGATCAGCTAAGGAAATTAGGGCTGTGTAGTATACCGGTACTGGAACCATCACTTGTAAGGCAAAGTGACCAGCTAAGGGAATTAGGACTGTGTAGTATACCGGTACTGGAACCATCACTGGTAAGGCAAAGTGATCAGCTAAGGGAATTATGGTTGTGCAATATACTGGTACTGGAACCATCACTGGTAAAGCAAAGTGGTCAGCTAAGGGAATTAGGACTGTGTAGTATACAGATACTGGAACCATCACTGGTAAGGCAAAGTGGTCAGCTAAGGGAATTAAGGCTGTGTAGTATACCGGTACTGGAACCATCACTGGTAAGGCAAAGTGATCAGCTAAGGGAATTAGGGCGGTATGGTATACTGGTACTGGAGATATCAATCACTGGTAAGGCAAAGTGATCAGCTAAGGGAATTAGGGCTGTATAGTATACCGGTACTGGAACCATCACTGGTAAGGCAAAGTGAACAGCTAAGGGAATTAGGACTGTGTAGTATACCGGTACTGGAACCATCACTGGTAAGGCAAAGTTATCAGCTAAGGGAATTAGGGCTGTGTAGTATACCGGTACTGGAACCATCACTGGTAAGGCAAAGTGATCAGCTAAGGGAATTAGGGCTGTGTAGTATACCGGTACTGGAACCGTCAATGGTACGGCAAAGTTATCAGGTAAGGGAATTAGGACTGTGTAGTATACCGGTACTGGAACCATCACTGGTAAGGCAAAGTGCTCAGCTAAGGGAATTAGGGCTCTGTAGTATACCGGTACTGGAACCATCACTGGTAAGGCAAAGTGGTCAGCTAAGGTAATTAGGGCTGCGTAATATACCGGTACTGGTACCGTCACTGGTAAGGCAAAGTGATCAGATAAGTAAATTAGGGCTGTGTAGTATACCGGTACTGGAACCATCACTTGTAAGGCAAAGTGACCAGCTAAGGGAATTAGGGCTGTATAGTATACCGGTACTGGTACCGTCACTGGTAAGGCAAAGTGGTCAGCTAAGGGAATTAGGGCTGTGTAGTACACCGGTACTGGAACCAACACTGGTAAGGCAAAGTGATCAGCTAAGGGAATTAGGGCTCTGTAGTATACCGGTACTGGAATCATCACTGGTAATGCAAAGTTATCAGGTAAGGGAATTAGGGCTGTGTAGTATACCGGTACTGGAACCATCACTGGTAAGGCAAAGTGGTCAGCTAAGGGAATTAGGGCTGTGTAGTATACCGGTACTGGAACCATCACTGGTAAGGCAAAGTGCTCAGCTAAGGGAATTAGGGCTCTGTAGTATACCGGTACTGGAACCATCACTGGTAAGGCAAAGTGGTCAGCTAAGGGAATTAGGGCTGCGTAATATACCGGTACTGGTACCGTCACTGGTAAGGCAAAGTGATCAGCTAAGGAAATTAGGGCTGTGTAGTATACCGGTACTGGAACCATCACTGGTAAGGCAAAGTGATCAGCTAAGGGAATTATGGTTGTGCAATATACTGGTACTGGAACCATCACTGGTAAGGCAAAGTGGTCAGCTAAGGGAATTAGGACTGTGTAGTATACAGATACTGGAACCATCACTGGTAAGGCAAAGTGGTCAGCTAAGGGAATTAGGGCTGTGTAGTATACCGGTACTGGAACCATCACTGGTAAGGCACAGTGATCAGCTAAGGGAATTAGGGCGGTATGGTATACTGGTACTGGAACCATTATTGGTAAGGCAAATTGATCAGCTAAGGGAATTAGGGCTGTATAGTATACTGGTACTGGAACCATCACTGGTAAGGCAAAGTGAACAGCTTAGGGAATTAGGACTGTGTAGTATACCTGTACTGGAACCATCACTGGTAAGGCAAAGTGATCAGCTACGGGAATTAGGGCTGTGTAGTATACCGGTACTGGAACCATCACTGGTAAGGCAAAGTGATCAGCTAAGGGAATTAGGGCTGTGTAGTATACCGGTACTGGAACCATCACTGGTAAGGCAAAGTGATCAGCTAAGGGAATTAGGACTGTGTAGTATACCGGTACTGGAACCATCACTGGTAAGGCAAAGTGATCAGCTAAGGGAATTGGGGCTGTGTAGTATACAGGTACTGGAACCATCACTGGTAAGGCAAAGTGGTCAGCTAAGGGAATTAGGGCTCTGTAGTATACCGGTACTGGAACCAACACTGGTAAGGCAAAGTGGTCAGCTAAGGGAATTAGGGCTGCGTAATATACCGGTACTGGAACCGTCACTGGTAAGGCAAAGTGATCAGCTAAGGGAATTAGGACTGTGTAGTATACCGGTACTGGAACCATCACTGGTAAGGCAAAGTGATCAGCTAAGGGAATTGGGGCTGTGTAGTATACAGGTACTGGAACCATCACTGGTAAGGCAAAATGGTCAGCTAAGGGAATTAGGGCTCTGTAGTATACCGGTACTGGAACCAACACTGGTAAGGCAAAGTGGTCAGCTAAGGGAATTAGGGCTGCGTAATATACCGGTACTGGAACCGTCACTGGTAAGGCAAAGTGATCAGCTAAGGAAATTAGGGCTGTGTAGTATACCGGTACTGGAACCATCACTTGTAAGGCAAAGTGACCAGCTAAGGGAATTAGGGCTGTGTAGTATACAGGTACTGGAACCATCACTGGTAAGGCAAAGTGGTCAGCTAAGGGAATTAGGGCTGCGTAATATACCGGTACTGGAACCGTCACTGGTAAGGCAAAGTGATCAGCTAAGGAAATTAGGGCTGTGTAGTATACCGGTACTGGAACCATCATTTGTAAGGCAAAGTGACCAGCTAAGGGAATTAGGGCTGTGTAGTATACCGGTACTGGAACCATCACTGGTAAGGCAAAGTGATCAGCTAAGGGAATTATGGTTGTGCAATATACTGGTACTGGAACCATCACTGGTAAAGCAAAGTGGTCAGCTAAGGGAATTAGGACTGTGTAGTATACAGATACTGGAACCATCACTGGTAAGGCAAAGTGGTCAGCTAAGGGAATTAAGGCTGTGTAGTATACCGGTACTGGAACCATCACTGGTAAGGCAAAGTGATCAGCTAAGGGAATTAGGGCGGTATGGTATACTGGTACTGGAGCTATCAATCACTGGTAAGGCAAAGTGATCAGCTAAGGGAATTAGGGCTGTATAGTATACCGGTACTGGAACCATCACTGGTAAGGCAAAGTGAACAGCTAAGGGAATTAGGACTGTGTAGTATACCGGTACTGGAACCATCACTGGTAAGGCAAAGTTATCAGCTAAGGGAATTAGGGCTGTGTAGTATACCGGTACTGGAACCATCACTGGTAAGGCAAAGTGATCAGCTAAGGGAATTAGGGCTGTGTAGTATACCGGTACTGGAACCGTCAATGGTACGGCAAAGTTATCAGGTAAGGGAATTAGGGCTGTGTAGTATACCGGTACTGGAACCATCACTGGTAAGGCAAAGTGCTCAGCTAATGGAATTAGGGCTCTGTAGTATACCGGTACTGGAACCATCACTGGTAAGGCAAAGTGGTCAGCTAAGGTAATTAGGGATGCGTAATATACCGGTACTGGTACCGTCACTGGTAAGGCAAAGTGATCAGCTAAGGAAATTAGGGCTGTGTAGTATACCGGTACTGGAACCATCACTTGTAAGGCAAAGTGACCAGCTAAGGGAATTAGGGCTGTATAGTATACCGGTACTGGTACCGTCACTGGTAAGGCAAAGTGGTCAGCTAAGGGAATTAGGACTGTGTAGTATACAGATACTGGAACAATCACTGGTAAGGCAAAGTGCTCAGCTAAGGGAATTAGGGCTATGTAGTATACCGGTACTGGAACCATCACTTGTAAGGCAAAGTGACCAGCTAAGGGAATTAGGGCTGTGTAGTATACCGGTACTGGAACCATCACTGGTAAGGCAAAGTTATCAGGTATTGGAATTAGGGCTGTGTAGTATACCGGTACTGGAACCATCACTGGTAAGGCAAAGTGGTCAGCTAAGGGAATGGGGGCTGTGTAGTATACCGGTACTGGAACCATCACTGGTAAGGCAAAGTGCTCAGCTAAGGGAATTAGGGCTCTGTAGTATACCGGTACTGGAACCATCACTGGTAAGGCAAAGTGGTCAGCTAAGGGAATTAGGGCTGCGTAATATACCGGTACTGGAACCGTCACTGGTAAGGCAAAGTGATCAGCTAAGGAAATTAGGGCTGTGTAGTATACCGGTACTGGAACCATCACTTGTAAGGCAAAGTGACCAGCTAAGGGAATTAGGGCTGTGTAGTATACCGGTACTGGAACCACCACTGGTAAGGCAAAGTGATCAGCTAAGGGAATTATGGTTGTGCAATATACTGGTACTGGAACCATCACTGGTAAGGCAAAGTGGTCAGCTAAGGGAATTAGGACTGTGTAGTATACAGATACTGGAACCATCACTGGTAAGGCAAAGTGGTCAGCTAAGGGAATTAGGGCTGTGTAGTATACCGGTACTGGAACCATCACTGGTAAGGCAAAGTGATCAGCTAAGGGAATTAGGGCGGTATGGTATACTGGTACTGGAACCATCACTGGTAAGGCAAAGTGATCAGCTAAGGGAATTAGGGCTGTATAGTATACTGGTACTGGAACCATCACTGGTAAGGCAAAGTGAACAGCTAAGGGAATTAGGACTGTGTAGTATACCGGTACTGGAACCATCACTGGTAAGGCAAAGTTATCAGCTAAGGGAATTAGGGCTGTGTATTATACCGGTACTGGAACCATCATTGGTAAGGCAAAGTGATCAGCTAAGGGAAATTAGGACTGTGTAGTATACCGGTACTGGAACCATCACTGGTAAGGCAAATGGATCAGCTAAGGGAATTAGGGCTGTGTAGTATACTGGTACTGGAACCATCACTGGTAAGGCAAAGTGATCAGCTAAGGGAATTAGGGCTGAGTAGTATACTGGTACTGGAACCATCACTGGTAAGGCAAAGTGGTCAGCTAAGGGAATTAGGGCTGTGTAGTACACCGGTACTGGAACCAACACTGGTAAGGCAAAGTGATCAGCTAAGGGAATTAGGGCTCTGTAGTATACCGGTACTGGAATCATCACTGGTAATGCAAAGTTATCAGGTAAGGGAATTAGGGCTGTGTAGTATACCGGTACTGGAACCATCACTGGTAAGGCAAAGTGGTCAGCTAAGGGAATTAGGGGTGTGTAGTATACCGGTACTGGAACCATCACTGGTAAGGCAAAGTGCTCAGCTAAGGGAATTAGGGCTCTGTAGTATACCGGTACTGGAACCACCACTGGTAAGGCAAAGTGGTCAGCTAAGGGAATTAGGGCTGCGTAATATACCGGTACTGGTACCGTCACTGGTAAGGCAAAGTGATCAGCTAAGGAAATTAGGGCTGTGTAGTATACCGGTACTGGAACCATCACTTGTAAGGCAAAGTGACCAGCTAAGGGAATTAGGGCTGTGTAGTATACCGGTACTGGTACCGTCACTGGTAAGGCAAAGTGATCAGCTAAGGAAATTAGGGCTGTGTAGTATACCGGTACTGGAACCATCACTTGTAAGGCAAAGTGACCAGCTAAGGGAATTAGGGCTGTGTAGTATACCGGTACTGGAACCATCACTGGTAAGGCAAAGTTATCAGGTAAGGGAATTAGGGCTGTGTAGTATACCGGTACTGGAACCATCACTGGTAAGGCAAAGTGGTCAGCTAAGGGAATGGGGGCTGTGTAGTATACCGGTACTGGAACCATCACTGGTAAGGCAAAGTGCTCAGCTAAGGGAATTAGGGCTCTGTAGTATACCGGTACTGGAACCATCACTGGTAAGGCAAAGTGGTCAGCTAAGGGAATTAGGGCTGCGTAATATACCGGTACTGGAACCGTCACTGGTAAGGCAAAGTGATCAGCTAAGGAAATTAGGGCTGTGTAGTATACCGGTACTGGAACCATCACTTGTAAGGCAAAGTGACCAGCTAAGGGAATTAGGGCTGTGTAGTATACCGGTACTGGAACCATCACTGGTAAGCCAAAGTGATCAGCTAAGGGAATTATGGTTGTGCAATATACTGGTACTGGAACCATCACTGGTAAGGCAAAGTGGTCAGCTAATGGAATTAGGACTGTGTAGTATACAGATACTGGAACCATCACTGGTAAGGCAAAGTGGTCAGCTAAGGGAATTAGGGCTGTGTAGTATACCGGTACTGGAACCATCACTGGTAAGGCAAAGTGATCAGCTAAGGGAATTAGGGCGGTATGGTATACTGGTACTGGAACCATCACTGGTAAGGCAAAGTGATCAGCTAAGGGAATTAGGGCTGTATAGTATACTGGTACTGGAACCATCACTGGTAAGGTAAAGTGAACAGCTAAGGGAATTAGGACTGTGTAGTATACCGGTACTGGAACCATCACTGGTAAGGCAAAGTTATCAGCTAAGGGAATTAGGGCTGTGAATTATACCGGTACTGGAACCATCATTGGTAAGGCAAAGTGATCAGCTAAGGGAAATTAGGACTGTGTAGTATACCGGTACTGGAACCATCACTGGTAAGGCAAAGTGGTCAGCTAAGGGAATTAGGGCTGTGTAGTACACCGGTACTGGAACCAACACTGGTAAGGCAAAGTTATCAGGTAAGGGAATTAGGGCTGTGTAGTATACCGGTACTGGAACCATCACTGGTAAGGCAAAGTGGTCAGCTAAGGGAATGGGGGCTGTGTAGTATACCGGTACTGGAACCATCACTGGTAAGGCAAAGTGCTCAGCTAAGGGAATTAGGGCTCTGTAGTATACCGGTACTGGAACCATCACTGGTAAGGCAAAGTGGTCAGCTAAGGGAATTAGGGCTGCGTAATATACCGGTACTGGAACCGTCACTGGTAAGGCAAAGTGATCAGCTAAGGAAATTAGGGCTGTGTAGTATACCGGTACTGGAACCATCACTTGTAAGGCAAAGTGACCAGCTAAGGGAATTAGGGCTGTGTAGTATACCCGTACTGGAACCATCACTGGTAAGCCAAAGTGATCAGCTAAGGGAATTATGGTTGTGCAATATACTGGTACTGGAACCATCACTGGTAAGGCAAAGTGGTCAGCTAAGGGAATTAGGACTGTGTAGTATACAGATACTGGAACCATCACTGGTAAGGCAAAGTGGTCAGCTAAGGGAATTAGGGCTGTGTAGTATACCGGTACTGGAACCATCACTGGTAAGGCAAAGTGATCAGCTAAGGGAATTAGGGCGGTATGGTATACTGGTACTGGAACCATCACTGGTAAGGCAAAGTGATCAGCTAAGGGAATTAGGGCTGTATAGTATACTGGTACTGGAACCATCACTGGTAAGGTAAAGTGAACAGCTAAGGGAATTAGGACTGTGTAGTATACCGGTACTGGAACCATCACTGGTAAGGCAAAGTTATCAGCTAAGGGAATTAGGGCTGTGAATTATACCGGTACTGGAACCATCATTGGTAAGGCAAAGTGATCAGCTAAGGGAAATTAGGACTGTGTAGTATACCGGTACTGGAACCATCACTGGTAAGGCAAAGTGGTCAGCTAAGGGAATTAGGGCTGTGTAGTACACCGGTACTGGAACCAACACTGGTAAGGCAAAGTGATCAGCTAAGGGAATTAGGGCTCTGTAGTATACCGGTACTGGAATCATCACTGGTAATGCAAAGTTATCAGGTAAGGGAATTAGGGCTGTGTAGTATACCGGTACTGGAACCATCACTGGTAAGGCAAAGTGGTCAGCTAAGGGAATTAGGGCTGTGTAGTATACCGGTATTGGAACCATCACTGGTAAGGCAAAGTGCTCAGCTAAGGGAATTAGGGCTCTGTAGTATACCGGTACTGGAACCATCACTGGTAAGGCAAAGTGGTCAGCTAAGGGAATTAGGGATGCGTAATATACTGGTACTGGTACCGTCACTGGTACGGCAAAGTGATCAGCTAAGGAAATTAGGGCTGTGTAGTATACCGGTACTGGAACCATCACTTGTAAGGCAAAGTGACCAGCTAAGGGAATTTAAGGCTGTGTAGTATACCGGTACTGGAACCATCACTGGTAAGGCAAAGTGATCAGCTAAGGGAATTATGGTTGTGCAATTTACTGGTACTGGAACCATCACTGGTAAGGCAAAGTGGTCAGCTAAGGGAATTAGGACTGTGTAGTATACAGATACTGGAACCATCACTGGTAAGGCAAAGTGGTCAGCTAAGGGAATTAGGGCTTGTAGTATACCGGTACTGGAACCATCACTGGTAAGGCAAAGTGATCACCTAAGGGAATTAGGGCTGTGTAGTATACCGGTACTGGAACCGTCACTGGTAAGGCAAAGTGATCAGCTAAGGGAATTAGGGCTGTGTAGTATACCGGTACTGGAACCATCACTGGTAAGGCAAAGTGATCAGCTAAGGGAATTATGGTTGTGCAATTTACTGGTACTGGAACCATCACTGGTAAGGCAAAGTGGTCAGCTAAGGGAATTAGGACTGTGTAGTATACAGATACTGGAACCATCACTGGTAAAGCAAAGTGGTCAGCTAAGGGAATTAGGGCTTGTAGTATACCGGTACTGGAACCATCACTGGTAAGGCAAAGTGATCACCTAAGGGAATTAGGGCTGTGTAGTATACCGGTACTGGAACCGTCACTGGTAAGGCAAAGTGATCAGCTAAGGGAATTAGGGCTGTGTAGTATACCGGTACTGGAACCATCACTGGTAAGGCAAAGTGGTCAGCTAAGGGAATTAGGGCTGTGTAGTATACCGGTACTGGAACCATCACTGGTAAGGCAAAGTGATCAGCTAAGGGAATTAGGGCTGTGTAGTATACCGGTTCTGGAACCATCACTGGCAAGGCAAAGTGATCAGCTAAGGGAAGTGGGGCTGTGTCGTATACAGGAACTGGAACCATCACTGGTAAGGCAAAGTGGTCAGCTAAGGGAATTAAGGCTGTGTAGTATACCGGTACTGGAACCATCACTGGTAAGGCAAGGTGATCAGCTAAGGGAATTAGGGCTGTGTAGTATACCAGTACTGGAACCCTCACTGGTAAGGCAAATGGATCAGCTAAGGGAATTAGGGCTGTGTAGTATACTGGTACTGGAACCATCACTGGTAAGGCAAAGTGCTCAGCTAAGGGAATTAGGGCTGTGTAGTATACTGGTACTGGAACCATCACTGGTAAGGCAAAGTGATCAGCTAAGGGAATTAGGGCTCTGTAAACATCGTCGTGTCGT
>JAVVLW010002094.1:0-18000 GCA_034401795.1 Chaetoderma sp. LZ-2023a | reverse complement strand
TTATCAGATCACGTTGAAACTGAGGATGACTGGATTGCATCTGCAGAAGAAACCTATCGAAATCTACGATGATCCTAAATCCAATATGGTTGCAAAGGTCGGCGGCTATCTTGAAAATTGGCTTGTGGACTATAACTCTATTTTCAAGTGATAACTCCACTATTTCTCAGATCGCGTTGAAAGATCATAGAATGATTGGACTTGGTCTGAGGAATCAAGATTTCGAAATGAACGATGATCTGAAATCAAATTTGGACACCAGCCACAGGCGCCCATCTTGAAAATTGGCTTATGGATGATAACTCTGCTAGTCTTTATTGGAGTGCTTTCAAACTTTAAAGGATGACTGGACTGCGTCTGGCGAAGAAGCCTATCCAAATCAACAATAATCCGAAATACAATATGGCCGCCAGCCACAAGCGGCCATCTTGAAAATTCGTTTCTGGATGATAACACGGCTTCTGTTCATCGCTTTACTATGAAAGGTCATAGGATTACTGGACTATTTCTGGAGAAGAAATCGCTATCTTCTGATAGTTCTCATTCGTTGCTTTTCCATCACGGTGGTGTATTATGCACTGTTTGCGGAGCTGCTGTCTCATAGATTTTTCAAATATCGATATTATTTTTTGCAGGTACTTTGGTGGCATTATTGATAGGTGTAGTGTATCTGGTAAGATCGATCTATCTATCTATCTATCTATCTATCTATCTATCTATCTATCCATCTATCCATCTATCCATCTATCCATCTATCCATTTATCCATCTATCCATCCATCTATCCATCCATCCATCCATCCATCCATCCATCCACCCACCCACCCACCCACCCACCCACCCACCCACCCACCCACCCACCCACCCACCCACCCACCCACCCACCCACCCACCCACCCACCCACCCACCCACCCAAACACCCCCACCCCACCCCACCCCATCACATCCCATCCCATCCCATCCCATCCCATCCCATCCCATCCCATCCCATCCCATCCCATCCCATCCCATCCCATCCCATCCCATCCCATCCCACCCCACACTACCTCACCCTACCTCACCCTACCTCACCCTACCTCACCCTACCTTACCCTACCTTACCCTACCTCACCCTACCTTACCCTACCGTACCCTACCTTACCCTACCTTACCCTATATTCTATATTCTATATTCTATATTCTATATTCTATATTCTATATTCTATATTCTATATTCTATATTCTATATTCTATATTCTATATTCTATATTCTATATTCTAAATTCTAAATTCTATATTCTATATCCTTTGTCCTATATCCTATGTCCTATATCGCACATCCCCCACCAGCTTGCCCGCCTGCCGGCCTACATGCCTGTCTGTATGACTGTCTGTATGCCTGCCTGCATGCCTGCCTACCTACCTACCTACCTACCTACCTACCTACCTACCTACCGACCTACCTACCTACCTACATACCTACCTACCTACCTGCCTTCCTGCCTGCCTGCCTGCATGCATGCCTGAAGTTGTCTTGAAAACTACTAATACAATTTGGGTCAAACATTAACGCAACTAAGAATCTTGCCCTGCAACAAGGTTTCCAGACTGCGGTTCTGGTCCGGATACAAGGACCGGGATTGAATTAAATTCTGGATTTGTGGATATCTCGGAAACTACAGGTCCGCTTTGGCTCAACTCTTAACACAGGAAATGGTGTTACCATACGCTCGGAATTCATAACATTAGGCGTGATACAGATTACGGAAAATCTGAAGGAAACTGAAAATCCGAAAAGATACTGCATATCCGAGGACGTTTTACAATGTGACACAAAGGAGGGGGAGGGTGTGTGGGAGTGTATACAATTTCTGATACAACTTCAAAGCAATTGAGTAATTTTCGAAGACAATCCCCTAAAGCCAGCCACCCTAATAAATAGACAGGAATTATGATGGAAGGACAGATTTGTTCTCAAGGCTCTGAAGAAGGTTATTCTTAACCGAAACCGGTCAGCCAAGCACGACGGTATCATAAAATTGTGAGTTATATATTAATTGCTATTATTGTATTGATTGTATGTTTAAATATTAAAATGCTACTAATCCTTCATCTTCCATTTCAGGTATAGTTAAATTGTGTAGGCTTGTAAACTTAGTAGGCTTGTGGTTCTATGTAGGCTTGTAGATGTAATTATTCATCACTCAAAATTCAGGTTTTAATTTTTAGATCAGCCCTTTAATTTAAACTAGACAATTGTTGGTTAGAGCTTGATTATCTCCCTTGCTTAGATTTGTTGACTGGCCCAGTTGTTGCTAAATTTGTTGGTTTTTGATCATTTATTAGAGCATAATATCACCATGGCTAGAACGAGCAAGGGCAAGAGACGGAATGTCAACCATGAGGACAGCAGTCCGTCTCCTCCCCAGGCTCGACTAGTCAAGTGCTATTATATGATAATACAATGTTTTCACCACATAGGTGTCCTAACCAGCAATTTGGGCTCCAACACCCTGCCAACCGGTCTGAGCAGGAAGGTGAGCGAACTCTGCCATTTCATTAAGCCAGCTATGCCAAATATAGAGGTAGTAAGTGACATCAAGAAAGTTAACTTTGTTTGGGCAAATTCCATCATTCGAGCTATGATAGACCATTACAATTTCAGTTTAGGCACCATCATGTCCGAAATTATCATAGCTCAGACCGCGCCAAACCTTAATTTAGGTAAGGCAAAATCAACTGCCATTAGATGGGCAAAAGCCAACTATGGCAAAAAACTTCACGTCAAATCAATCGAAGCATTCTATCAATTTATTAGGCCTTTCGACCCACACTTTCAACAGAAAGCACAAAATTGCCAAGTTACCACCCCTACTGCAAGGTCATCCGAGACCGTACCAGTCATTCCACCACCTTCAGAACTCAGGAAACGGCTCAGGTCACCGACCGATAGCCCCCCACCAGTGAAGAGAACGGATACTCGGCCATCACCGATATTCCTATTAGACTCTCCTGTGGACCCTCTTCAGATTCCTCTACCTGACTCCCCACCACCCTTGTCTCCAGAGGAGTTCCCTCCCCTTCCACGGAGAGTCGATGCTAATCAGAAATCTGGTCCAAGGACCAAATCAACTCCTGTGGATCCTAGTAAGATACCACTACCAGACACCCCGCCTCCACTGTCTTCAGATGAATTACCTCCCCTTCCACAGAGAGCAAAGGATGACAGAAAATCTGGTCTAAGGACCAGATCAACACCTTTGACTCAAAAGGGTGTCAGTACCCCAGTGCCAGTGGCCAAACTACCTCAACCAAATTTCACCCCTACACCGTGTAGAAACAGCATCAATCATCAAAATAAACTCAAGAAAACTACACACTTAGAAGCTAATTCTTTCTGGAAATTTCGGTATGAGGTAGACCACAAACATGAATGGCGACTCCCTGTCTTGACGAAAAAAATCTTGATCCTTGGCTCCTCCAATCTAAGCCGTATAAATGTGAAACCCCATTCAGACACCCAGATAGCTTGCTATCCAGGGGCAAAATTGTGCCATGCTAGGACTATTGTCAAAAAATACATGGACTCCTATCAGCCAGAGAAAATCATCATAAACATTGGCATAAATGATAAGGATGAACCTATGTCTGTAACTGCCCAACGAGTCCAACTCCTATTCAGTACCATTCGTTCAAAATTTCCAGATGCAAAGGTTTATTTCACTAAACTGAACTACTCTCAACATCTAACTGCAAAGCAGAAAAGGACCTTAGCATTTATCAATTCATCTGTAGAATCCCTGCGTATAAAGGTCTCTGTCATCCCTAGTCTACCAATTTCTGATTTTGAAGTAGTCCAGGATAATATCCATTGGAGTGAAAAAACTGCTAATGCATTGTATTATAGCTGGTTAACCTTTCTTAATTTAAACTAACCGAGGGTCAGGGTACTAACCACCCCGGTATCGGGCTAGGTAGTGATATTGTTAATCTCACTGGCGCTACATTAACTGAAGCAGAAAAATCAATACTCAATCGTGGCCTAACATTTGTACCAACTCCTAGGCCCAAATTAGGCATAGATGCACTTTTAGATAATGGCTCAATGGAAGTTCTTGAATTTTCCCACCGTGTCAAATTAGCCGACTTTTTTCGAAACTCGAAAAGTAATATTCTGCCATTCGTTGAAAGAACTGGCTGGGCACCAGACTCAAAATTAGTCGATCCAGCGATCCCCGACAGTATAAAAATTGTAAAAGAACGTATTGAAAATGTTGAATTTCCGAAAAATCATAAAAATTTGTCATATGAGGAACGTCAAGCCTTAACAGGATTGCGTAAAAACAATGACATTGTCATTAAACCTGCTGATAAGGGATCTGCTGCAGTAATAATGCTTAAAGACAACTACATTCGTGAAGCACATCGTCAACTCAGTAATCCAAAACATTACCAAAAATTAGACGAACCACTCTGGCAAAATAACTGCGACAATTTTAATGAAATTCTCCAAAATATGGTTGATAACAAGAGTTTAACGCAGAAACAGTTTAAATACCTCGTTGCGAAACGAGACTCAAAACCACGTACATTTTATCTGTTACCCAAAATTCATAAGGCTATTGATTCTTGGTCAGATCCTATGATACCACCAGGACGACCTATTATATCGGATTGTGGTTCTGAATCCTATAGGATCAGTGAAATCATTGATTATCACCTACAACCAATTGCGAATAGACATTTTAGCTTCTTGAAAAATACTGACGACTTTCTGTCGCAGGTCTCTGAGATCTCGATACCTCCAAATTCATTTTTAATTACGCTCGACATCGATGCAATGTACACAAACATTGACATCGAAAAGGGTTTGAATTCTGTCCGTAAAGCGTTTGAAAAATACCCTGATAACAATAGGCCCACTGGCGAAATATTAGCTCTCTTAGAGCTAAGCTTAAAGGGCAATGATTTTGAATTCGCGGGTGAAACATACCAACAAATTTGCGGCTGCGCAATGGGTAAGCGTTTCAGTCCGAGTTTTGCCAACATCTATGTAGCAGAGTGGGAGGAGGATGCGCTTAGCAAATGTCCGAAACAGCCTCTCTTTTATCGCAGGTACCTCGATGATATTTTCATTATTTGGCATCATACAAAGGAAGAATTTAATGAATTTTTCACCATTTTGAACAATCATGACCCGAATATCAAGCTAAAAGCCAACATTGACCAAATGTCCGTAGACTTTTTAGATTTAACGCTATACAAAGGTGTAATGTATGACACAACGGGACACCTTGATTATAAAGTATATTTTAAGCCCACAGATTCTCATCAACTACTTCACAAGAAATCCTTCCATCCACCTCATACCTTTAAAGGAATTGTAAAATCACAAATCATCCGTTTTCATAGAAATTCGAGTGATAGAAAAAACTTTGAATCTGCATGCTCTCTCTTATTCAAGGCCCTCAAGCCGAGAGGCTATTCATCTAGATTTTTGCGCAAAATTAAGTCTGATACTTTACAGGATTTGGAAACTATCCCTGATAATGCTGCGGATCACAGGCCTACCAAGATTCGTCACAATCGTCCAATCACAGGCGCAGGAGAATCTCGGAAATGTGGAAAGAAAAGGTGTAAATTAGACCTACTTCTTCCAAATCAAAAAACGTTTATGAGCTTTCAGAACAAAAACAAATTTCAAATTCAGTCTAATTTAGATTGCGATTCCGAAAACGTCATTTATGTAATATCTTGTAAATTGTGCCAAAAGCAATATGTCGGTGAAACCAAATGCCCATTAAGATGGCGAGCTACTAGACACCTTTGCGATATTAGACATGAAAAAGACACGCATGTCGCTGAACACTTTAACCTTCCTGGCCATTCAGTCACTCGGGACTTCGAAATTATACCCATTGAACAACCACCTCTCTCAAATACCACTGACGAAACTGATAAACAAAGGAAACTTAGAGAATCATTTTGGATTAAGCAATTAGAAACAGAATGGCCGAGGGGCATAAATGTGGACCCCGGTCTTGCTGATCAGCGTGAAATAATTCCATTCACTCTGACATATAATCGAAAAAATGTAGAAATTGCCGAAATTTTGAAAGATGAATATCATAAATTACAGAATAATCTAAGACAGCCTCTCAATTTGCGCCCAGTAATAGCATTTAGGAAAAATCCGAATCTACGTGACATATTGGTAAAATCGAAATTAACTGGATAAACATCATCATCTTAAAGTTGTCCAATATTTATAAGGCCATCTCGCCTCTAGAAAACAAAAATAACAAATCTCAGGCAATAAAATAAATAAAAAATATTTTCAATTTTTTGAAAATTCTGAGCCAGCGCCTTAACCATATTACTACCTACCAGCCAGTGCCAGTTCTATTATTTTATTGACTTACTAACCAACTAATTATGTGCACCTATCTATACCGTCGGGCAAATCTGTCATTCCACTCATCAATCAATATGGTCTGTCTTCTCAAATTGTGGTTTTGTAATTGGGAGTTGGATGGGATGGATGGATGGATGGATGGATGGATGGATGGATGGAAGGACAGGTGGTCTGGATGGATGGATGGAGAGATGGATGGAGGATCTGGATGGATGGATGGTCTGACTGCTGGATGGATGGATGGTATGGATGGTTCTGGATGGATGGGTGGGTGGCTGGGTGGGTGGGTGGCTGGATGGATGGATGAATGGATGGAGTGATGGATGGAAGGACAGGTGGTCTGGATGGATGGATGTGGGAATAGAGGATCTGGATGGATGGATGGTCTGACTGATGGATGGATGGTTAGGGATGGAAAGATGAATGGATGGATGGATGGGTGGGTTGGTGGATGGAAGGATGGATGGATGGATGGAAGGAAGGATGGAAGGGCAGGTGGTCTGAATGGATGGATGGAGGGATGGATGTAGGATCTGGATGTATGGATGGTTCTGGATGGATGGGTGGGTGGTATGGGTGGGTGAATGGGTGGTATGGATGGATGAATGGATGGATGGAAGGACAGATGGTCTTGATGGATGGATAGAGGGATGGAGGGATGGATGGATGGAGGGTCTCGATGAATGGAATGTCTGACTGATGGATGGTTCTGGATGGATGGGTGGATGGGTGAATGGATTGATGGATCAGACTCCTCCTTCCTTCACTCCACTCCTCCTTCTTTCAGCCCTTCATTCCCTCTCCTCTTTCCCGTCCTTCCCTCCAATTTTCCCCAGTTTGGGGAAAGATTTTGAAATTAGGTTTACTGAAAGTTTTATTGCTGTGAGAAACAACAAAATACATTCAGCAGCACAATACTCAAAATTAGTTTTTAAAGAATTTTCAGTATTAAAATTAAAAAAGAAATTCTTAATAAAATTGACAAAATCATTCCCAGTTTAAAGCTTAGTTCTAGCTGAATAAATCAAACATTGAAAACAATACCAATCTGGCGCCTTTGAAGAATAGAAAACAATTCACTGAATTAATGGCCTAGGTTTGATCCTTTGATCAATGACTTCTCAATCAAGCGAGTGACACCCAAACCTCACTCGGAAACCCTAGAGCTCAATCAATAGCAAAGGGCATAACACAATTGAATCTAGCACCTATGGTGGCCTGAATCTTTATTGAAAATAAGTTAGCTAACTTCAAAGCAATTGAGTAATTTTCGAAGACAATCCCCTAAAGCCAGCCACCCTAATAAATAGACAGGAATTATGATGGAAGGACAGATTTGTTCTCAAGGCTCTGAAGAAGGTTATTCTTAACCGAAACCGGTCAGCCAAGCACGACGGTATCATAAAATTGTGAGTTATATATTAATTGCTATTATTGTATTTGTTGTATGTTTAAATATTAAAATGCTAATAATCCTTCATCTTCCATTTCAGGTATAGTTAAATTGTGTAGGCTTGTAAACTTAGTAGGCTTGTGGTTCTATGTAGGCTTGTAGATGTAATTATTCATCACTCAAATTTCAGGTTTTAATTTTTAGATCAGCCCTTTAATTTAAACTAGACAATTGTTGGTTAGAGCTTGATTATCTCCCTTGCTTAGATTTGTTGACTGGCCCAGTTGTTGCTAAATTTGTTGGTTTTTGATCATTTATTAGAGCATAATATCACCATGGCTAGAACGAGCAAGGGCAAGAGACGGAATGTCAACCATGAGGACAGCAGTCCGTCTCCTCCCCAGGCTCGACTAGTCAAGTGCTATTATATGATAATACAATGTTTTCACCACATAGGTGTCCTAACCAGCAATTTGGGCTCCAACACCCTGCCAACCGGTCTGAGCAGGAAGGTGAGCGAACTCTGCCGTTTCATTAAGCCAGCTATGCCAAATATAGAGGTAGTAAGTGACATCAAGAAAGTTAACTTTGTTTGGGCAAATTCCATCATTCGAGCTATGATAGACCATTACAATTTCAGTTTAGGCACCATCATGTCCGAAATTATCATAGCTCAGACCGCGCCAAACCTTAATTTAGGTAAGGCAAAATCAACTGCCATTAGATGGGCAAAAGCCAACTATGGCAAAAAACTTCACGTCAAATCAATCGAAGCATTCTATCAATTTATTAGGCCTTTCGACCCACACTTTCAACAGAAAGCACAAAATTGCCAAGTTACCACCCCTACTGCAAGGTCATCCCAGACCGTACCAGTCATTCCACCACCTTCAGAACTCAGGAAACGGCTCAGGTCACCGACCGATAGCCCCCCACCAGTGAAGAGAACGGATACTCGGCCATCACCGATATTCCTATTAGACTCTCCTGTGGACCCTCTTCAGATTCCTCTACCTGACTCCCCACCACCCTTGTCTCCAGAGGAGTTCCCTCCCCTTCCACGGAGAGTCGATGCTAATCAGAAATCTGGTCCAAGGACCAAATCAACTCCTGTGGATCCTAGTAAGATACCACTACCAGACACCCCGCCTCCACTGTCTTCAGATGAATTACCTCCCCTTCCACAGAGAGCAAAGGATGACAGAAAATCTGGTCTAAGGACCAGATCAACACCTTTGACTCAAAAGGGTGTCAGTACCCCAGTGCCAGTGGCCAAACTACCTCAACCAAATTTCACCCCTACACCGTGTAGAAACAGCATCAATCATCAAAATAAACTCAAGAAAACTACACACTTAGAAGCTAATTCTTTCTGGAAATTTCGGTATGAGGTAGACCACAAACATGAATGGCGACTCCCTGTCTTGACGAAAAAAATCTTGATCCTTGGCTCCTCCAATCTAAGCCGTATAAATGTGAAACCCCATTCAGACACCCAGATAGCTTGCTATCCAGGGGCAAAATTGTGCCATGCTAGGACTATTGTCAAAAAATACATGGACTCCTATCAGCCAGAGAAAATCATCATAAACATTGGCATAAATGATAAGGATGAACCTATGTCTGTAACTGCCCAACGAGTCCAACTCCTATTCAGTACCATTCGTTCAAAATTTCCAGATGCAAAGGTTTATTTCACTAAACTGAACTACTCTCAACATCTAACTGCAAAGCAGAAAAGGACCTTAGCATTTATCAATTCATCTGTAGAATCCCTGCGTATAAAGGTCTCTGTCATCCCTAGTCTACCAATTTCTGATTTTGAAGTAGTCCAGGATAATATCCATTGGAGTGAAAAAACTGCTAATGCATTGTATTATAGCTGGTTAACCTTTCTTAATTTAAACTAACCGAGGGTCAGGGTACTAACCACCCCGGTATCGGGCTAGGTAGTGATATTGTTAATCTCACTGGCGCTACATTAACTGAAGCAGAAAAATCAATACTCAATCGTGGCCTAACATTTGTACCAACTCCTAGGCCCAAATTAGGCATAGATGCACTTTTAGATAATGGCTCAATGGAAGTTCTTGAATTTTCCCACCGTGTCAAATTAGCCGACTTTTTTCGAAACTCGAAAAGTAATATTCTGCCATTCGTTGAAAGAACTGGCTGGGCACCAGACTCAAAATTAGTCGATCCAGCGATCCCCGACAGTATAAAAATTGTAAAAGAACGTATTGAAAATGTTGAATTTCCGAAAAATCATAAAAATTTGTCATATGAGGAACGTCAAGCCTTAACAGGATTGCGTAAAAACAATGACATTGTCATTAAACCTGCTGATAAGGGATCTGCTGCAGTAATAATGCTTAAAGACAACTACATTCGTGAAGCACATCGTCAACTCAGTAATCCAAAACATTACCAAAAATTAGACGAACCACTCTGGCAAAATAACTGCGACAATTTTAATGAAATTCTCCAAAATATGGTTGATAACAAGAGTTTAACGCAGAAACAGTTTAAATACCTCGTTGCGAAACGAGACTCAAAACCACGTACATTTTATCTGTTACCCAAAATTCATAAGGCTATTGATTCTTGGTCAGATCCTATGATACCACCAGGACGACCTATTATATCGGATTGTGGTTCTGAATCCTATAGGATCAGTGAAATCATTGATTATCACCTACAACCAATTGCGAATAGACATTTTAGCTTCTTGAAAAATACTGACGACTTTCTGTCGCAGGTCTCTGAGATCTCGATACCTCCAAATTCATTTTTAATTACGCTCGACATCGATGCAATGTACACAAACATTGACATCGAAAAGGGTTTGAATTCTGTCCGTAAAGCGTTTGAAAAATACCCTGATAACAATAGGCCCACTGGCGAAATATTAGCTCTCTTAGAGCTAAGCTTAAAGGGCAATGATTTTGAATTCGCGGGTGAAACATACCAACAAATTTGCGGCTGCGCAATGGGTAAGCGTTTCAGTCCGAGTTTTGCCAACATCTATGTAGCAGAGTGGGAGGAGGATGCGCTTAGCAAATGTCCGAAACAGCCTCTCTTTTATCGCAGGTACCTCGATGATATTTTCATTATTTGGCATCATACAAAGGAAGAATTTAATGAATTTTTCACCATTTTGAACAATCATGACCCGAATATCAAGCTAAAAGCCAACATTGACCAAATGTCCGTAGACTTTTTAGATTTAACGCTATACAAAGGTGTAATGTATGACACAACGGGACACCTTGATTATAAAGTATATTTTAAGCCCACAGATTCTCATCAACTACTTCACAAGAAATCCTTCCATCCACCTCATACCTTTAAAGGAATTGTAAAATCACAAATCATCCGTTTTCATAGAAATTCGAGTGATAGAAAAAACTTTGAATCTGCATGCTCTCTCTTATTCAAGGCCCTCAAGCCGAGAGGCTATTCATCTAGATTTTTGCGCAAAATTAAGTCTGATACTTTACAGGATTTGGAAACTATCCCTGATAATGCTGCGGATCACAGGCCTACCAAGATTCGTCACAATCGTCCAATCACAGGCGCAGGAGAATCTCGGAAATGTGGAAAGAAAAGGTGTAAATTAGACCTACTTCTTCCAAATCAAAAAACGTTTATGAGCTTTCAGAACAAAAACAAATTTCAAATTCAGTCTAATTTAGATTGCGATTCCGAAAACGTCATTTATGTAATATCTTGTAAATTGTGCCAAAAGCAATATGTCGGTGAAACCAAATGCCCATTAAGATGGCGAGCTACTAGACACCTTTGCGATATTAGACATGAAAAAGACACGCATGTCGCTGAACACTTTAACCTTCCTGGCCATTCAGTCACTCGGGACTTCGAAATTATACCCATTGAACAACCACCTCTCTCAAATACCACTGACGAAACTGATAAACAAAGGAAACTTAGAGAATCATTTTGGATTAAGCAATTAGAAACAGAATGGCCGAGGGGCATAAATGTGGACCCCGGTCTTGCTGATCAGCGTGAAATAATTCCATTCACTCTGACATATAATCGAAAAAAATGTAGAAATTGCCGAAATTTTGAAAGATGAATATCATAAATTACAGAATAATCTAAGACAGCCTCTCAATTTGCGCCCAGTAATAGCATTTAGGAAAAATCCGAATCTACGTGACATATTGGTAAAATCGAAATTAACTGGATAAACATCATCATCTTAAAGTTGTCCAATATTTATAAGGCCATCTCGCCTCTAGAAAACAAAAATAACAAATCTCAGGCAATAAAATAAATAAAAAATATTTTCAATTTTTTGAAAATTCTGAGCCAGCGCCTTAACCATATTACTACCTACCTACCTACCTACCTACCTACCTGCCTGCCTGCCTGCCTGCCTGCCTGCCTGCCTGCATGCCTGCCTGCCATGCATGCCTGTCTGTCCGTCTGCCCGTCCGCCCGTCCGTCCGTTTAGTTAGTTACTTAATTAGGTACTTAGTAAGTTACTTGGTTAGGTACTTAGTTAGTAATTTTGTTATCTATTTATTTATTTGTTCATTTCAGTGCGTCCATATGCACCCATAACGCTGTATGGAGTATGGACTGCCTCTCTCATCAGCTTCGGCCTTCTACTATTGCCAGAACTGTTTGCCTTCTTATACATAATAGGTACGTCGTCGTCGTCGTCGTCGTCGTCGTCGTCGTCGTCGTCGTCGTCGTCGTAGTCGTCGTATTGTATTATTGTATTGATTGTATGTTTAAATATTAAAATGCTACTAATCCTTCATCTTCCATTTCAGGTATAGTTAAATTGTGTAGGCTTGTAAACTTAGTAGGCTTGTGGTTCTATGTAGGCTTGTAGATGTAATTATTCATCACTCAAATTTCAGGTTTTAATTTTTAGATCAGCCCTTTAATTTAAACTAGACAATTGTTGGTTAGAGCTTGATTATCTCCCTTGCTTAGATTTGTTGACTGGCCCAGTTGTTGCTAAATTTGTTGGTTTTTGATCATTTATTAGAGCATAATATCACCATGGCTAGAACGAGCAAGGGCAAGAGACGGAATGTCAACCATGAGGACAGCAGTCCGTCTCCTCCCCAGGCTCGACTAGTCAAGTGCTATTATATGATAATACAATGTTTTCACCACATAGGTGTCCTAACCAGCAATTTGGGCTCCAACACCCTGCCAACCGGTCTGAGCAGGAAGGTGAGCGAACTCTGCCATTTCATTAAGCCAGCTATGCCAAATATAGAGGTAGTAAGTGACATCAAGAAAGTTAACTTTGTTTGGGCAAATTCCATCATTCGAGCTATGATAGACCATTACAATTTCAGTTTAGGTACCATCATGTCCGAAATTATCATAGCTCAGACCGCGCCAAACCTTAATTTAGGTAAGGCAAAATCAACTGCCATTAGATGGGCAAAAGCCAACTATGGCAAAAAACTTCACGTCAAATCAATCGAAGCATTCTATCAATTTATTAGGCCTTTCGACCCACACTTTCAACAGAAAGCACAAAATTGCCAAGTTACCACCCCTACTGCAAGGTCATCCGAGACTGTACCAGTCATTCCACCACCTTCAGAACTCAGGAAACGGCTCAGGTCACCGACCGATAGCCCCCCACCAGTGAAGAGAACGGATACTCGGCCATCACCGATATTCCTATTAGACTCTCCTGTGGACCCTCTTCAGATTCCTCTACCTGACTCCCCACCACCCTTGTCTCCAGAGGAGTTCCCTCCCCTTCCACGGAGAGTCGATGCTAATCAGAAATCTGGTCCAAGGACCAAATCAACTCCTGTGGATCCTAGTAAGATACCACTACCAGACACCCCGCCTCCACTGTCTTCAGATGAATTACCTCCCCTTCCACAGAGAGCAAAGGATGACAGAAAATCTGGTCTAAGGACCAGATCAACACCTTTGACTCAAAAGGGTGTCAGTACCCCAGTGCCAGTGGCCAAACTACCTCAACCAAATTTCACCCCTACACCGTGTAGAAACAGCATCAATCATCAAAATAAACTCAAGAAAACTACACACTTAGAAGCTAATTCTTTCTGGAAATTTCGGTATGAGGTAGACCACAAACATGAATGGCGACTCCCTGTCTTGACGAAAAAAATCTTGATCCTTGGCTCCTCCAATCTAAGCCGTATAAATGTGAAACCCCATTCAGACACCCAGATAGCTTGCTATCCAGGGGCAAAATTGTGCCATGCTAGGACTATTGTCAAAAAATACATGGACTCCTATCAGCCAGAGAAAATCATCATAAACATTGGCATAAATGATAAGGATGAACCTATGTCTGTAACTGCCCAACGAGTCCAACTCCTATTCAGTACCATTCGTTCAAAATTTCCAGATGCAAAGGTTTATTTCACTAAACTGAACTACTCTCAACATCTAACTGCAAAGCAGAAAAGGACCTTAGCATTTATCAATTCATCTGTAGAATCCCTGCGTATAAAGGTCTCTGTCATCCCTAGTCTACCAATTTCTGATTTTGAAGTAGTCCAGGATAATATCCATTGGAGTGAAAAAACTGCTAATGCATTGTATTATAGCTGGTTAACCTTTCTTAATTTAAACTAACCGAGGGTCAGGGTACTAACCACCCCGGTATCGGGCTAGGTAGTGATATTGTTAATCTCACTGGCGCTACATTAACTGAAGCAGAAAAATCAATACTCAATCGTGGCCTAACATTTGTACCAACTCCTAGGCCCAAATTAGGCATAGATGCACTTTTAGATAATGGCTCAATGGAAGTTCTTGAATTTTCCCACCGTGTCAAATTAGCCGACTTTTTTCGAAACTCGAAAAGTAATATTCTGCCATTCGTTGAAAGAACTGGCTGGGCACCAGACTCAAAATTAGTCGATCCAGAGATCCCCGACAGTATAAAAATTGTAAAAGAACGTATTGAAAATGTTGAATTTCCGAAAAACCATACAAATTTGTCATATGAGGAACGTCAAGCCTTAACAGGATTGCGTAAAAACAATGACATTGTCATTAAACCTGCTGATAAGGGATCTGCTGCAGTAATAATGCTTAAAGACAACTACATTCGTGAAGCACATCGTCAACTCAGTAATCCAAAACATTACCAAAAATTAGACGAACCACACTGGCAAAATAACTGCGACAATTTTAATGAAATTCTCCAAAATATGGTTGATAACAAGAGTTTAACGCAGAAACAGTTTAAATACCTCGTTGCGAAACGAGACTCAAAACCACGTACATTTTATCTGTTACCCAAAATTCATAAGGCTATTGATTCTTGGTCAGATCCTATGATACCACCAGGACGACCTATTATATCGGATTGTGGTTCTGAACCCTATAGGATCAGTGAAATCATTGATTATCACCTACAACCAATTGCGAATAGACATTTTAGCTTCTTGAAAAATACTGACGACTTTCTGTCGCAGGTCTCTGAGATCTCGATACCTCCAAATTCATTTTTGATTACGCTCGACATCGATGCAATGTACACAAACATTGACATCGAAAAGGGTTTGAATTCTGTCCGTAAAGCGTTTGAAAAATACCCTGATAACAATAGGCCCACTGGCGAAATATTAGCTCTCTTAGAGCTAAGCTTAAAGGGCAATGATTTTGAATTCGCGGGTGAAACATACCAACAAATTTGCGGCTGCGCAATGGGTAAGCGTTTCAGTCCGAGTTTTGCCAACATCTATGTAGCAGAGTGGGAGGAGGATGCGCTTAGCAAATGTCCGAAACAGCCTCTCTTTTATCGCAGGTACCTCGATGATATTTTCATTATTTGGCATCATACAAAGGAAGAATTTAATGAATTTTTCACCATTTTGAACAATCATGACCCGAATATCAAGCTAAAAGCCAACATTGACCAAATATCCGTAGACTTTTTAGATTTAACGCTATACAAAGGTGTAATGTATGACACAACGGGACACCTTGATTATAAAGTATATTTTAAGCCCACAGATTCTCATCAACTACTTCACAAGAAATCCTTCCATCCACCTCATACCTTTAAAGGAATTGTAAAATCACAAATCATCCGTTTTCATAGAAATTCGAGTGATAGAAAAAACTTTGAATCTGCATGCTCTCTCTTATTCAAGGCCCTCAAGCCGAGAGGCTATTCATCTAGATTTTTGCGCAAAATTAAGTCTGATACTTTACAGGATTTGGAAACTATCCCTGATAATGCTGCGGATCACAGGCCTACCAAGATTCGTCACAATCGTCCAATCACAGGCGCAGGAGAATCTCGGAAATGTGGAAAGAAAAGGTGTAAATTAGACCTACTTCTTCCAAATCAAAAAACGTTTATGAGCTTTCAGAACAAAAACAAATTTCAAATTCAGTCTAATTTAGATTGCGATTCCGAAAACGTCATTTATGTAATATCTTGTAAATTGTGCCAAAAGCAATATGTCGGTGAAACCAAATGCCCATTAAGATGGCGAGCTACTAGACACCTTTGCGATATTAGACATGAAAAAGACACGCATGTCGCTGAACACTTTAACCTTCCTGGCCATTCAGTCACTCGGGACTTCGAAATTATACCCATTGAACAACCACCTCTCTCAAATACCACTGACGAAACTGATAAACAAAGGAAACTTAGAGAATCATTTTGGATTAAGCAATTAGAAACAGAATGGCCGAGGGGCATAAATGTGGACCCCGGTCTTGCTGATCAGCGTGAAATAATTCCATTCACTCTGACATATAATCGAAAAAAATGTAGAAATTGCCGAAATTTTGAAAGATGAATATCATAAATTACAGAATAATCTAAGACAGCCTCTCAATTTGCGCCCAGTAATAGCATTTAGGAAAAATCCGAATCTACGTGACATATTGGTAAAATCGAAATTAACTGGACAAACATCATCATCTTAAAGTTGTCCAATATTTATAAGGCCATCTCGCCTCTAGAAAACAAAAATAACAAATCTCAGGCAATAAAATAAATAAAAAATATTTTCAATTTTTTGAAAATTCTGAGCCAGCGCCTTAACCATATTACTACCTACCTACCTACCTGCCTGCCTGCCTGCCTGCCTGCATACCTGCCTGCCATGCATGCCTGTCTGTCCGTCTGCCCGTCCGCCCGTCCGTCCGTTTAGTTAGTTACTTAATTAGGTACTTAGTAAGTTACTTGGTTAGGTACTTAGTTAGTAATTTTGTTATCTATTTATTTATTTGTTCATTTCAGTGCGTCCATATGCACCCATAACGCTGTATGGAGTATGGACTGCCTCTCTCATCAGCTTCGGCCTTCTACTATTGCCAGAACTGTTTGCCTTCTTATACATAATAGGTACGTCGTCGTCGTCGTCGTCGTCGTCGTCGTCGCCGTCGTATTGTATTATTGTATTGATTGTATGTTTAAATATTAAAATGCTACTAATCCTTCATCTTCCATTTCAGGTATAGTTAAATTGTGTAGGCTTGTAAACTTAGTAGGCTTGTGGTTCTATGTAGGCTTGTAGATGTAATTATTCATCACTCAAATTTCAGGTTTTAATTTTTAGATCAGCCCTTTAATTTAAACTAGACAATTGTTGGTTAGAGCTTGATTATCTCCCTTGCTTAGATTTGTTGACTGGCCCAGTTGTTGCTAAATTTGCTGGTTTTTGATCATTTATTAGAGCATAATATCACCATGGCTAGAACGAGCAAGGGCAAGAGACGGAATGTCAACCATGAGGACAGCAGTCCGTCTCCTCCCCAGGCTCGACTAGTCAAGTGCTATTATATGATAATACAATGTTTTCACCACATAGGTGTCCTAACCAGCAATTTGGGCTCCAACACCCTGCCAACCGGTCTGAGCAGGAAGGTGAGCGAACTCTGCCATTTCATTAAGCCAGCTATGCCAAATATAGAGGTAGTAAGTGACATCAAGAAAGTTAACTTTGTTTGGGCAAATTCCATCATTCGAGCTATGATAGACCATTACAATTTCAGTTTAGGTACCATCATGTCCGAAATTATCATAGCTCAGACCGCGCCAAACCTTAATTTAGGTAAGGCAAAATCAACTGCCATTAGATGGGCAAAAGCCAACTATGGCAAAAAACTTCACGTCAAATCAATCGAAGCATTCTATCAATTTATTAGGCCTTTCGACCCACACTTTCAACAGAAAGCACAAAATTGCCAAGTTACCACCCCT
>JAVVLW010002093.1:0-10013 GCA_034401795.1 Chaetoderma sp. LZ-2023a | reverse complement strand
CGCATGACACGTGTGTTATCATCAATCCAGTGCTATGTAGTACTACTCCTGGAATCATGAGTCCAGTGCTATGTAGTACTACTCCTGGAATCATCAATCCAGTGCTATGTAGTACAACTCCTGGAATCATCAATCCAGTGCTATGTAGTACTACTCCTGGAATCATGAGTCCAGTGCTATGTAGTACTACTCCTGGAATCATCAATCCAGTGCTATGTAGTACTACTCCTGGAATCATCAAGTCCAGTGCTATGTAGTACTACTCCTGGAATCATCAATCCAGTGCTATGTAGTACTACTCCTGGAATCATCAATCCAGTGCTATGTAGTACTACTCCTGGAATCATCAATCCAGTGCTATGTAGTACTACTTCTGGAATCATCAATCCAGTGCTATGTAGTACTACTCCTGGAATCATCAATCCAGTGCTATGTAGTACAACTCCTGGAATCATCAATCCAGTGCTATGTAGTACTACTCCTGGAATCATGAGTCCAGTGCTATGTAGTAACTACTCCTGGAATCATCAATCCAGTGCTATGTAGTACTACTCCAGGAATCACAAGTCCTGTGCTATGTAGTACTACTCCTGGAATCATCAATCCAGTGCTATGTAGTACTACTCCTGGAATCATCAATCCAGTGCTATGTAGTACTACTCCTGGAATCATCAATCCAGTGCTATGTAGTACAACTCCTGGAATCATCAATCCAGTGCTATGTAGTACTACTCCTGGAATCATCAATCCAGTGCTATGTAGTACTACTCCTGGAATCATCAATCCAGTGCTATGTAGTACTACTCCTGGAATCATCAATCCAGTGCTATGTAGTACTACTCCTGGAATCATCAATCCAGTGCTATGTAGTACTACTCCTGGAATCATCAATCCAGTGCTATGTAGTACTACTCCTGGAATCATCAATCCAGTGCTATGTAGTACTACTCCTGGAATCATCAATCCAGTGCTATGTAGTACTACTCCTGGAATCATCAATCCAGTGCTATGTAGTACTAACTCCTGGAATCATCAATCCAGTGCTATGTAGTACTACTCCTGGAATCATCAATCCAGTGCTATGTAGTACTACTCCTGGAATCATCAATCCAGTGCTATGTAGTACTACTCCTGGAATCATGAGTCCAGTGCTATGTAGTACTACTCCTGGAATCATCAATCCAGTGCTATGTAGTAGTACTACTCCTGGAATCATCAATCCAGTGCTATGTAGTACTACTCCTGGAATCATCAATCCAGTGCTATGTAGTACTACTCCTGGAATCATCAATCCAGTGCTATGTAGTACTACTCCTGGAATCATCAATCCAGTGCTATGTAGTACTACTCCTGGAATCATGAGTCCAGTGCTATGTAGTACTACTCCTGGAATCATCAATCCAGTGCTATGTAGTACTACTCCTGGAATCATCAATCCAGTGCTATGTAGTACTACTCCTGGAATCATCAATCCAGTGCTATGTAGTACTACTCCTGGAATCATCAATCCAGTGCTATGTAGTACTACTCCTGGAATCATCAATCCAGTGCTATGTAGTACTACTCCTGGAATCATCAATCCAGTGCTATGTAGTACAACTCCTGGAATCATCAATCCAGTGCTATGTAGTACTACTCCTGGAATCATCAATCCAGTGCTATGTAGTACTACTCCTGGAATCATCAATCCAGTGCTATGTAGTACTACTCCTGGAATCATCAATCCAGTGCTATGTAGTACTACTCCTGGAATCATCAATCCAGTGCTATGTAGTACTACTCCTGGAATCATCAATCCAGTGCTATGTAGTACAACTCCTGGAATCATGAGTCCAGTGCTATGTAGTACTACTCCTGGAATCATCAATCCAGTGCTATGTAGTACTACTCCTGGAATCATCAATCCAGTGCTATGTAGTACTACTCCAGGAATCATGAGTCCAGTGCTATGTAGTACAACTCCTGGAATCATCAATCCAGTGCTCTGGAGTACTACTCCTGGAATCATCAATCCAGTGCTCTGGAGTACTACTCCTGGAATCATCAATCCAGTGCTCTGGAGTACTACTCCTGGAATCACCAGTCCAGTGGCCAGGATAGTATCAATGGAAGAATCCAATTTATCACTCACGCATCTCATGGCTTAATTAAATTCACCACTTGTTAGCTGACGACCCAAATGTCACAATCAACATGACGCATTGATGTATGTCTGTCATGAAACTGAAAAAGTATGTCACAAAATTGTCTAGTGAATAAAAAAAATGTGCTGCTTTTTGTTTCTCCTAGAATTGTTAATACTTACCAGATGTACAATTATGATAATGTCTATTAACTAGGCTCGCTTAAAATAAACAATAAAACTTTACACTCTCCGTGAACCTGCTCAAGCTGTGTCCTGGAACCCCAGGTACAAAGTCAATCTCTGGTACAGACTGATTCATGTTATCCGTGCCCTAGGCAAGGCAGTGAACAGCAGTAACCCACATGTATTTCTCATGCCATCTTTATTATTTCACGTTTTTATGGTAATAAATACTCGAGTATCCATATATTATTTCTATTTCTGCGAAATATGAAATGTCAACCATCATGATAAGAAAGCATAAATTTAGCCTCGCTTTAATTTTTCAAATCTGAAAATCCTGTAGTTCTCAACTCTTTTGCCTTAAAACCTACCGCCACAAGAAGGGAACACAGCTCTCAAGGGTTGAATATTTTTTTCTCATCTCGTTGGTTCCTCTTTACTTGGCGGTCACTATAAAATGGCACAATTCCGGAAAATCTCTAACTAGCCAGGTTTTTTCTAGCGAACAATTGACCGAAATTACAAAATATTAGCGCAAGAAAAGATATCCATTTTTAACCACCTCCTGTCCTATGAGACTAATTAAGTTAAGTTTCTTGCTGTTTTTTTGCACAGAGTACATTCTTATAAATTACCAATTTTCGTAGCAGTAATCATTAATTTATCAATTTTTCTGGCCTGGATACATGTAAATAGGAATACCCAGTTCGCATTCCAATCTCATTACAAGGTTAACAACATTCATAATAATAATAAACTCACTTCATGATTAAGTCGTTCATGTTCCACCTAAAGTGAGAATGAATACTATGTAGATATATGGGAAGTTAGGAAGCCACAAATGTGACCTTTCAATCACAACATCTGTTCAATACTAATCACAACACGTGTGTCCCTTTAATTAATTACACAGCGCTTTGGAGGATTAGTTGTCCAAGTCACTGGTAAGCTTAATGCGCTAAATGTAACGAAAATAAGAAATGAAATAATACCAGCGGATTATTTTGAAAATAATTTGATTGTAAGTTTCGGGGGGTGTGACAACAACTTTCCATCAAATTATTTTCATCAGTTTAAATCAGACTATTTTTTTTATTAAGATGTAATAAGATAAAGAGAGCTGGTCTACAGTACATAATTTAGGGTGAAATGTGTTATAGTCGTGCCTTCGCGGTAGACCTCTATGATCACGCCGATATCAAAACAGGAACAACTTTTAACTGGTCTTGGGTGGTGGTGGTAGGAATGGAATAAAAGGTAAAGTCTTTATAAAAGCTAGAATTGCAATACAATTACAAGTCCGTTCCATAACTGGCCGTAACAGTACATAGATGTAGATGTCAAAGTGAATTCTAACCAATAAGACAGGTAGATTTTATATGCACTGGAAACACGGATCTAGGCGTGTTCAGCTAGTGAACTTTGACAACTGTAGCTGATTATTTGCCAGCCAAAAATAGTGCAAATGACTGCACAGTAATCGCTTATAATTAACTATAATTGGATGGTTTATATCTGAAACGGGACTCTCAGATCAATTTAATCTATGATACTAGCTATCAGTAATGTTGTAGATGCTCATTGTGTGGTATGAGCCCAGACTTTCATGACGGTTGGATTTTCGTGGCAATTATTACATGTTTTAAATTACGCCTTATCCCCAAGGCCAATCGTCTAGACGACATATCGTGATATTTACATAGATATCATTATCGTCGTCTAAAAGCCAATATCTCCCAGTCCTACATACCTGGGATTCATCTCTAGAAAATCATAATGAGCTAAAAATTGCTCTCTACAATGAATACTAGGCCAGGGACCACTCCTCTTGCAGTAAGAAAACTTGCAAATATCTTAGATTTTCATTTATAGCAAAATATCTAAACTTTAATTTAAGTTTTGAGATTTATGGTCTTAAGATCTTTCGATACTGTCCACATCACGTTTCTTAATCCCGATATCACTACCGCCTTTGTCTCTATCTGAAACTTCCTGTGCATTTAGGAAAGAGGAAGATCATCGAATAGAAGCTTTGGGAGGCATAATCACGGACTAAATGAATAGCATTCTTCCTTATAGTGTTGATTTCTGAGCAAAGGACTTCTAAACAATCATCCTCCCTTGGAACTGGAGTCATAGCTAATGGAACCAAAGGTTATTGGATGAGCCAATTTGGTTTCTAACCATTCCTTACCCAATGACAGACTAAAGAGTCTTGCTTGACCTGTTTCCACAGGCTTGAGAACAGTTAAACTCTGCCCACGGCACCAGGATTCCGCACACAAGTCGCTGTCGATGTTACTTGAAAAGATGCTGCCGCGCTTGCATGAAGATTTACGACTCCAGACATCCCCAAAGACACTGGTATTGATCACGCCAGAAACCCATCAGGACTGCCCCAACGGTCTTTTTCCAGCACCCTTCTTATCATAACGCCACTTATTTGGTGACTTATATGACGATGAATGTTGGCATTGACGAGCCGGTTCCTGGTGTTTTGGTCGATAGGGCTGCGGCTGTGCCCTTTTCTTTTTGCCTTCCAAGACTTATCAACGACCGGTTTTTTGGCTACCATTGACACAACATTGGAGTGCTTGAAGTGCCAAGCCACCAAACAAGCCTAGACCAATAAAGGGTGATGAAGATAAAGCAGACCTTCCTGATTCTACGCAATCAAGAAAAATTCTCCGTCGCTCCGCCAATGTCCAAGTGACCACCTGCATCAGACAATCTTGAGACAGGCGCATGGCATTCCGAACAACTCCGGGAGCCTCTTCTAGCGACTCACCTCCTTCCGCCACACAGGTCAGCCTCCCATGCAGGACGGTACAACCATGCGGCAAAGTAAAAGCTCATTAAAAGCCTTCTTCTTTGTGGCATACACAAAGGGCCATGAGTGACCCTTTAATTTCGCCACTACGGGCGTATTCAGCACTTCTCATTCATCGATAGACAAGGAACTCGAGCATACTGGTGATAGGATTGCTCCGGAATGCGGACCCTTCTCTTGATGCCTTTGGGGCCTTAGGCAAATAATACTCCAGCTGGACAAACGGATATGCCGCAACCTAGAGTATACATGTATCAGACATTTGTTTATCCAGAGGAAGAACAAGCATGGTCAATGAAGCACTGGACAGCGCGCAAGCCGCACGGTCCGACATCTGTTCCATTGCTGGGTCATGCTGAGCTCTGATTAAGAAACAATCCGAGACAATGGGCCATCTATTGTAGGACCTGCACCCACTCCACCTCTGAACATAATGAAGACATGTCCATGAATGCTGATGGACTACCTTTTTCATCCTCTTCACTCTAGGATGAAGAAACATTCAGTGATGACGTACGCCGAGAGCTGAACTGGCTTCCAATTCGAAGCGGGTCTGCATGGCTACTTGGGCCTCCCATGTCTAGTGAATCCACTGACATGGTTTCGATCACTTCTTGCATGCTCCTCGACAGATACTGATACTATGGAAGCCACAGGTACTTGAGATTGCGTGGCTTCGATGGGAGCCGTGGAATCTGCATCCGGAACACTGACAGGATTCGCAAAAAATATGGTTCCCTTGCGAGGCAGATCCAACAAATTCTGCGTGAAAGAGTCCCGCCGGCATGTCAACATCGCCGCCGGGTTGAGAAACCTGCACAAATCCAGGAGAACTATGGGATGAAGCGGCCTCCACAATTAGAGTCAACTCGGGCATACTTGTATGGACGGAATCTTACGACGACAGCATCTCCTCCTCCTCAGGCGTCGGATCTATGCCTGACATCAAAGAGGTGGGTGTGGCTTCCTCCACAGGTGATAGAGGACCAGCGATTGGTTGTTCCTCTACCGGCTGCATTGTTGGAATACCTGACGCTTGCTGGAATGACTCGAACACGGCCTTGAACTGGCCCACCCAGACACCCTGTGCCTCATCTACACTTCTTAAGGCCCTGCATGCCTGCCTGGTCCACACACGTAGACTTATCTCCCAATTTGTGATCCAAATGTGCGCACCGATCACCGTCGAACTCTGCCACAAACGTCGACAACCATTTCACACAGACATCATCGCACGATGACCCCAATTTACATGTTGCACATGCTACACAGAGGTGACCAGCAAACTTGCGTTTCATGAAGTGGTTACATTTGTTACAGAGGGTAGCTGGAGGGGCCTTATGTGTACCTTGGCCCTTGACTTTCTGTAACAGAAAATAAACAATTAAAATGCTGAATGCAAGTCAGCAGCTAGCAACTACCGAGCACATAGATCAGTCAGCGAATGTAATCAAATTCTGATTAATAAGCCTTACTATAATACTAGTGAAAGATCTACTAAATTAATTGGGACTATATAAGATAAACGTCCATATAAGAAGTGATGTTATCAACAAACACCCTCGTCAATAAGAGCGAGAGCTAACATCAGCCAAAGGACTAAAGTGACAATAATAGGGCGCCGCCATCTTGGCTCAAAGTGCATCCATCTTGTAAAGGAAATGTAGTCGTTAACATATTAACCGGGTACCTGAATATACTTATAAACAAAAGCTGGACCAAGGTGACTTCAGCAATGATGATGATTTTAAAACAATGTGCTAATTTTTGTGATGATTTTCCTTTCCCGTCCATGATTCCAACAATCAGTAATCCGGGGAATGAAATAAAGCATGAAAATTTGCAGAGTATATCACGATTCTGAAAATCGCAATTGGACTTTTTGCGAAAGGGAAAAATACACGAATTAAACGAAATCAAGGATTTCTTTTTTCATGAGAGTGTTGATACTTTGTACTTACCACCTTGATACTCTGATATTTCCCAAATATCGACCTATCTTCAATAAGACTCAGAATTTAAAGAAAACCTCCCGTACTGGACAGGTTAGGCAACTCACAGTCCAGCGGATGTGCCAACTAAACTCGCGCATGCACAGGGCTGTAGGGTTGGGTGATTTTTTGATATTATCGTCACTATCGCGATATACTGAATACTGATACCGAAATCGTCATAATTTCAAAAAATCGTAAATATCGTCAATACCAACAGGACGATATTGCACTTCTAACTGTGAGCATAACATAAATAACTAAGTTAGAAATGTCATACTCTTACCTCTATCCGGTCCAGTAATAGTCTTTAAGTAATAATCCAGTCTTTGTCTAAGGTAACAAAAACATAATAAACTCCAAAATAATCTGTGTTCATTTAATTCATGGTTTGTTTGCACTAATAAAATGATTTAAAGTACAAAATAATCCTTTGTTATTCACTTTTCATAATTACATAAATAGACGATGCCATGTTTTTTCTTGCCTCATTCTGAGTGTTCGTCAGTGGGGAATACCATTTGCACTACCCACATTCCATTCTGATGCCGTCATTACTACAGGTCAAGCTATTTATCCATTAGTCATTGATCTGCATGGTTAAACATTCTTCTGACCGTGAAAGATTTAAACTTTAAAACTTTTTAGGTCGATAGGAAACCACACACACTTAATCCCTTATCAATACCACAGCTTGGCACGGTGGGTGAGGGGGAAGTTAATCTCTTGCTTTACCGTTATACGTTTGTATGTAACTTTATACAATATATTTAGCATTTTTAAACGAATCAGATCAAAATTCATTCCACATATAACATTACAGATTTATTCTAAGTGAGAAACAGCCTTAAAATAAATAAGATAGGCCTAATTATTTCCAGTCTTCGATCTGTTGTGGCAGTTTTGGCTGCAGTGTTAACCGGGTTAATTTCACACATCCCGGCTATGCCTTGAGATCAATGTATAGGACCGCTAAGTAGTGAGCGAATTTGAATAGGTCTACAATGGGGCAAATTAGTATTTAATATTACAGACCAAATAAAATCTGATATAATTGTTTCCAGTCTTCACGCTGGTTCTCGTTCAAAATCATGCAGTGTTATTTTATTAATTTGCATCGTCTATGCTAGTGACGGGCGTGATAACAATTGTCGGAATTCTGCAGTGTGAATTCTGATTGGCTCAAGTATGATAATTCCTTTCCGCGCAATGAAGTTAATGCGTATTCCTTGCTCAATCTTTTGACAGTTGTCGTGAAGTAAAGATAACACAAAATACAACACAAGAACAGAAGAAAAGCCTTTATTTTTCTTATTTGTGATGAATACGGTTAGCTGCATTACATTCGTTGCTTTAAACTGTATATTGGATGGTGTCAAAGTGTGGAACTTTGTGTATTAAATATGTGGAAATGGCAATCATGGCGATCTCAATTTACGGTTTCAATGCAACAAATTTAATGAAAATAACTTGTAGACACCACCAATTTGAAATACATGTTATTCTATGTTTACACCTAACTCCACACCCCACCCAAATGACGATATATCGTGATACCGCAGTATTTTAATGCGATACCGATATCATCATGCCTTGGGAAATATCGCCCAACCCTACAGGGCTGTCACTTCCTATTCCAAATTATTGGCTGACAAATTGCAACATTTAATGCCGAAAAACCGAGCCTCAGTGGAGCGGAGAGGCCAGGATCGCATCAAGGTGAAAGGCTTCATTTCCGATACTCTCCAAGGGAACCACATAAACACGAACCATCACCGTATTAGTACGGAAAACGTGACAAAATACAACACATCACAAATATAGGAATAACCTATTTTTGACGTGTCCTCCTCTTCACCACTGGTGGTGAGAGGTGCAGTACTATATAGCGGGGATATCCCATGCCAAAATGTACAGTTTCTGAATAATAAAGCCTTATGTGCACGTCTATTTAATAAATCGATAAGGCAAGTGGACTGGCAGTGTCATGGAGGTATTGGTCGGTACAACTAGACTCAGTGCCACTGGGATACTGACATAATGTCATCCACGGCACTCCGTTAAACAGAGCCATGAAAGCCACTACGCCACGGATACTGTTAGCCTTGGCCATGTCAACTTGTTTGTGGCTTTGGCGGCTTTGAATATATTCCACAATCGACCTGGATCTTTTGACGCTCTACCACGAGGCTCAACATAAGATAGCCATAATGAACTGGGGTCCATCCGCCATTCTTTGGTGCATTGTTTATAACGAGTTAATGCACAGACAGGACACCATGCATTTGAATTAGGATCAAACCTAGTCAAAACAGGCAAAACTATAGGCTGACCAGGATATTTTAAGGACTGGTTTTTAGCCATGAAGTTAACTCTAGGTAGAAGCCTGAGGCCATCCCGTGTAACCACAAAATGGTCTGACTCAGCTGACAAAGCGTGTATTTCACTTCTTCCCCTAGCCAAGGCTGTAGCAATCAGAAAAACTGTTTTAAGCATCAACAATTTCATTGAAATGGAGCTTAGTGGTTCAAAGGGTTTGTCCACTAGCACTTAAAGCGCTAGCGATAAACTCCAAGATGGAATCACTGGAGGATTCCTAGGTCTTAGAATATCCATGCCTTTGATTTAAGTACACATGTAATAAGATTACATACTTCATCACTTCCCCTATTAGCCAAGCAAGGGATAACTGGCATTAAAGCTGACTTGTAGACAGCAATAGAGTTAGGCTTGAGGCTATACATGTAGATATCATACAGGTGACAGAGCCAATCGGCTACTACCTGAATAGATGAATCCATTGGATAAATATATCTTTTTGAGCACCATTCAGCAAATCTGTTGATTTTATAGTAACTGTTATATGCTCTGGAGGTTGACCCGC
>JAVVLW010002089.1:0-95000 GCA_034401795.1 Chaetoderma sp. LZ-2023a | reverse complement strand
TACCGGATATAGCACCCATAGGCCCGGACAAGCCAGGAGCCAAAACGGGAGCGGACGAAGAGATCGGAGATCTCTTTACATTACTGGCAATAGGAATAACGGGAAAATTATACCTTGGCATGAGACGATTTATCGGTAACTTCCGCCACCGACGCCACTGCATGAGGGTAATGCCCCGCGCCCCCCAACCCCCACTCAAGGCTTATGTGGTCTTTGCCCTGAGACTTACACGAAGTCATTTTCGACTTAGATCTCGGAGAACGTAATTCCTGTCTTGACGTGAGGGAAGTGGGTTTCCCCCATTTTCCCCCATTTTGGTTTCCCCCATTTGCGAGCCCGCTCGCTAGACTTATGACTATCGTCTGCACGCGGATGGCAGACGATATTCGCTCATTTAATGATTTCGTCATGACGGATTACAAAATCCTTAAAATATGGTTTAGAGACAGTCGACGACCATCCTTTGCATACGTGAACTTCTTTCAAAGTTTCTTAGGGATATAAAACGAAATGCACTAAAAGATTTGATTCTAGAAATAAGTGGACATAGAGGCTCTTAGATTAATTGAGGGTTAGAAATGATAATGATGACTTAGGCATTTTGATTACTATGAGAAAGGGATATCACCACGAAAACCGGTAACACATATATACAGAGTATACAATGCAGTAAAAACCACGAAATACTCGATAAACATAAATTAGGGAGGATAGGCTTCATTAGACGTAATCATGGAGTGAAGCACTCTCAAATAAGTACGCTGAACTCAGCGCAAAGCTATAAAAACTTAGCTGGAATATTTGCAGACTGTAAAGCTTGCAGAATATTTGAAAAGTGAATCTGTTTCCTATTTGGGCTCCTATGCGCATGCGCGAGCATGCTAAGTGACAGGTGTTACCAAGGAGTGAGTACAGACTGGTGCCAGTGACTACATGTACTGTACAGACTGGTGCCAGTCTCTATCAGGTCATATGCTGGGGGTGTACCATACCAGTAGCATTGTTGAGGGTATACATAGAAATGGAATAGGCATATGGGGGTTTGTAAGCAAGCATTATTCTGGTGGCTAAATGCAGAGTAGTTGATTTAGCAAGTAGTGATTGAACGATAATGGATGTTATTGTGGTATAATAACAACTCCCATATACCTGGGCCATAACGCAGATGAAGCAAGCGATTGAAGTCCACTGGTCATCAACTGCCATACCATGTCTTTGAATCCACATCGGGGGCACAAGAGGGGCAGAGAACATGGCGAATGGGAAAAGTACTTCTTTGTTAATTTTCCTATGCAAACTCTGGGAATAATATTTTGTTAACAAAAACAAAGTAATGGAGATGACCAGCTGATAGCTAGGCACACCACGTGTAAGGAATGTTAAAAGTACCTGTACCTGTATTTAGGCATCCCCAAAAATGTAAGAACATTATACATACGCCTACCATGTATTACCGCGATCACGGAAATACCCTACAATACGAAAACGTGAATTTATTTCAAGCTCAAAATTAAGTAAAATAAATCAACTTAAACCCTTCACAAAGCAAGAGCAAATCAATAACTAAAAAGGTGTAGCAATGAAGGCCAATAATTTGAGAAGAGGAAGTGACCATCCCCCGCATGCGCAAGTTTGGGCACATCTGCTGGACTGTCAGTTGCCTAACCTGCCCAGTTTTCTTTAAATTCTGAGTCTTATTGAAGCTACGTCGATATTTGGGAGTATCAGGGTGGTAAGTATACTCTTGATGTGAAAATGTCTGTACCGGGGAATTGACTTGGTACCTTAGGCTCTAGGTAATTCCCCGCCACAGCTTCAGCACATTCATGGACATGATGGAGGGTGTGAAGTTTTATTGTTTATCTTGCGCAAGACTAGAAAATAAACATTATTCTAATAACTACATATCATCTAAGTCTTATTTGAAGTAGAATTGTATTTCTTCACCACTCCTAGTCAAATTAGTTTCAAAACATTTAACAGTGCAACAAACTGGATAAAGGAGTTATCTTGAAATTTACATTTTGGGAATTCAGGCTTCAAAGTTTAATTCAGGCTTCAAAGTTTAACTAGAAATGGCCATGGCATAGTTAGAAATGGATCCCCCTATTTGTATCCTAAATGTTACATGGACCATACATGTATATACATCCCTTACAGACTGTTAAAACCAAACATATTCTGAAGAGCCAATTAGACTTAGATGAGAGCAATATAGTAGAAGGGTGTTGATGAATGCTATCACCGCCTTAGGCACGTCACTGGCTTCTAAAAGCAGCAATAGGTTATAACAATATTGTTTTCAAACTGACACCATTTCTCACAACAAACAGGAAACAGTGCAAGCTGAATTTATTCCAACGGAGTATGATGGATAAAATTTATTGCTAAACCTGCCAAGTAATGGTTAGAAATAGAGAATAATCATTTTAAGCATGCTAGGGTGCTAGTGGAATTTCCTTAACAGACACGACAGAATACTGTAGCTTCTATAATAAGTCAAATAAGATGTAAGCAACCTATATATGGTACTAACCTGTGCCGCAGCTGGTGCAGCTGCCATTGCCCCCATTGCCATCATAGGTGCATCAGGTATGTTTAATGTTGTCTATAATAATAATAATAATAATAATAATAATAACTCGAGCCTATGACCATAGAATTCTTTCAGCCCAATTTGGTTGAAATCGGTCAAAATGGCAATTTCTGGTAAATTTTTAATAAAATCTAGGATTTTCACTCAAAATATTTACGCAACAAAATTCTGAATGGAAGTTATAGAGCCTATGACCATAGGATTCTTTCAGCCCAATTTGGTTGAAATCGGTCAAAATTCTAAGAAGAAGCAATTTGACAATTTCCGGTAAACTTCATAAAAGTTTTTCACCCAAAATATTTACAAATCAAAATTCTGAATGGAAGTTCTATAACCTATGACCATAGGATCCTTTCAGTCAAAAATTGATTGAAATCGGTCAAAAGGGTAAGGAGAAGAAGCAATTTAACAATTTCCGGTAAATTTTTAATAAGATTTTGACCCAAAAAATTTATGAATCAAAATTCCAAACAGGGGTTCAGGATCCGAGCACAATAGCATCCTTTGACCAAAATTTAGTTAAGATTCGGCTATTGGTTAAGGAGGAGTAGTGTTTTAAAGCAAAAGTTGACGGACGACGGACGGACGGATGGTCGACACGGCATAAGCTCACTTGGCCTTTCAGGCCAGGTGAGCTAATAATATTAATAATAATAATAATAACAAGAACGACAATCAGAGATTGCTAAAGTATGCCCCATTTCGTCAAGCACAACCTCCCACCCACGATTGCTCACAGTGACCTTGACCTTTGACACCAAAATCGATAGGGTTCTTCGAAACACCAAGGACAACCTCCCACCCAAGATTAGTAATGATTCCTTCAATAGAACTCGATTTATCATCTGGAAACGCAATATTACATCATTAATTAGGTCACCATGACCTTGACCTTTGACCGTTTGGCACAAAAATCGATAGGGTTTCTCAGAGCACCAAGGACAAGCTCCCACACCAGATTGGTAGGGATCCCTTCAATAGAACTCGAGTTATCATGCGGAAACGGAATATTATGTAATTAATTAGGTCACAGCGACTTTGACCTTTGAATATTTGATGCCGAAATTGATAGGGTTCTTCAGACCACCAAGGACAAGCTCCCACGCCAGATTCGCAATGATCCCTTCAATAGAACTCGAGTTATCATCCGGAGATGCAATATTGCGTAATTAATTAGGTCACTGTTACCTTGACCTTTGATGCCAAAATCTATAGGGTTCGGACCACCAAGGACAAGATCCCACACCAGATGGATACCGATCCCTTCAATAGATAGAACTCGAGTTATCATCCCGAAGAGCAATATTACGTAATTAATTAGGTCACCATGACCTTCAGCTTTGCCCATTGGCATAAAATCAATACGTTTCTTCGGACCACCAAGGACAAGCTCCCACACCAAAATTGATAACAATCCCTTAAAGAGAACTCGAGTTATCATCCGGAAACTTAATATTATGTAATTAATTAGGTCACCATGACCTTGACCTTTGACCGTTTGGCGCAAAAATCGATAGGATTCTTCGTACCACCAAGAAAGCTCTCATGCCAGATTGCTAATAATCCCTTCAACAGAACTTGAGTTATTATCTGGAAATGAACCCTGAATGGACGGACAGACAGAGTGCAAACCTATAGTCCCGCCCCCCCCCCCTCCCCCGTTTTTACCGGATGGGGACTAATAAACAAGCGGCCCAAGAGCCTGTGGCGCTTACATGGACCATTGGCATTTAAACCATTTGCATTTAGATAGACATGATGGATGATTTTTAGAAAATCCAAGATGGTCACCAAAATATTGACCAATCAGGATTCTCGCTTAATATGGTCAAGACTACCGTTAAAGGATCGTTACACTTTCGGTAAAATTGAGCAATTGATGGAAGGTATACCGATTTAAAATAGTTCCGGAAAACTGACAAAACATTGACCTATCAAAATTCTGAATAGAATTTCTACACAGTATGATGATAGGATCCTTCCAGCCAAATTTGAAATTGCCCAAGCGATTAATGAGGAGTACCATTTTATATGAATTCCCATTTTTTGAAAAGTCCAAGATGGCCACCATCAAAACCAAGCCGTCAAAATTCTGTATACAAGTTCTGAAGTGTACCGGCGTACTGGGTTCATCCAGCTGAGGCAATGGTTGAAATCGGCCAACCGGTTAATGAGGATTAGCCTTTTAACTGATTTCCCAAAATGTACAGAAAATCCAAGATGGCTGTAGGAAAATTTGACCAAGTATGCAAGTTCAGAAGACTACTGTCCTAAGCTCGTTCCAGCCAGTCTGGTTGAAATTGCCCTGTCCGAAGTAGTTAATGATGATTTTCAGCCATGTTCCAGAAAATTCAAGATGGCCACCGAACCAATTGACCAATCAAAATTATGTATACAAGCTCTGAAGCATACCACTTTAGGGTCCTTCCAGCCAAGTTTGCTTGAACTCGTTCAAGCGGTTAATGAGGAGTAGCCTTTTAACTGATTTCCGGAGATTTTTAGAAAATCCAAGATGGCCACCGGAAAAATTGACCAATCAGAATTCTGTATACAAGTTCTGAAACCTACCAGCTTAGTATCCTTCCAGCCAAGTTTGGTTGAAATTGTTCAAGCAGTTAATGAGGAGTAGCATTTTAAACAATTTCCAGCCATTTTTCGGAAAATTCAAGATGGCCACTGAAAAACGGACCAATCAAAATTCTATATAGAAGTCCGGAAGCATACTACACTAGGGTTCTTCCATTAAAGTTTGATTGAAATTGGAGTAGGCTTTTAAGTGATTTCCAGAAATTGTTCAGAAAATCCAAATTGGTTGCCATAAAAATTGATCAATCAAAATTCTGTATATAAGTTCTGAAACCTACCAGCCTAATAGCCTTCCAGCCAAGTCTGGTTAAAATTGCCCAAGCAGTTAATGAGGAGTAGCATTTTAAACAATTTCCCGCCATTTTTCGGAAAACTCAAGATGGCCACTGAAAAAATTGATCAATCAAAATTATGTAAACAAGTTCTAAAGCCTACCGCCATAGGATCCTTCATACCCGATTAATTTGAAATCTGCCAAGCGGTTAATGAGGTGTAGTGTTTTAAGCAAAAGTTGATGGGCGGACAGGTGAACGGATGACATTCTGGCAAGGTGAGCTAAAAATTGAACAAAGACATTTGAAACTTGAACTCGCTCTGACAATTCCCCGTTATGTATGTATGACTACATGTACTGTATTCTGCGGCTGCTACAAGTAGAAACATCCTACAGCTGCACTCAGTCACTTCACAGCACGCTTAACAGATTTATGCAATGACATCCTCTCTTGGCTTCCAAGGCTCTCTGTGCTGGTGTATCTTCTGGCATTTTTATCGCATGGCCGAACATGGACAATCTTTGCTGGGCGACTTCTAGTGACAACAGCAATACATTACACATCTTGTATAGCGCTTCATTCGAAATTATGCTGTCTGGCCATCAGTGTCCAGTGATGGTGCAGGGTGTTTGCGGTCGCAGGCATTCAGTTTGTCTAGAGATGCTTTTGGAGTTGCCCAGCTGCTACAGTTGTACAACATCTAGGATATGCATGTTGCATTGTACAAACGTAGTCATGTTGCTAGGGATCTTTGATCTATGAATCCACAGCTTCCAGAAGAACTGGGACTAGCTATGTCTAAAATTGCAATTACCCATTGTATATCTTGAAGGAGTGTGAAAAAGGTGCGGTAAACTGACATTTTTAGTATCAACAAGAGGCTGGAAGGCCTGTGATGCTTACTTGAACAATTAGTATTTGAACCAGTTGCATTTAAATAGACATGGATAATTTTCAAAAAATCCAAGATGGCCACCAAAAAAATTGGCTACTCAAGTCTCGTTTGATATATTGAAGTCTACCGTCATAGGATTATTCCAGGCCATTAATTAAGTACCGGTAGCCTTTTAAATGGTTACGGATAATTAATTAAGTAGCCTTTTAAATGGTTATGGATAATTTTTTTTAAATTCAAGATGGATGCCAAAATATCGACCAACAAAAATTCTGAATAGAGGTTGTACCACTATCGAATCCTTCGAGCCAAATTTGGATAAAATCCACCAAGCGATTACTGGGGAGATGCGTTTTGACAATCACCAGTAAATTTTTCATAAATCCATGATTTTCATCGCAGAACTTGACCAAGGAAAATACTGAACAGAAGTTCTGGACACTACCCTGAGAGGGCCATTCTAGCCAAATTTTGTTGAAATTCATCAATCAGCTAAGGAGGAGAAACGTTTTGACAACTTCCAGCAAACTTTTCATAAAATCTAAGATGTTTACCATACAAATAGATCGACCTATCAAAATTAGGAATAGAAATTCTAGAGCATGCCAAATTTCGTGGAAATCCCCCAAGCAGTTTAAAGGAAATGCATTTTGACAATTTCCGGTAAACTTTTCATAAAATCTAAAATTTCACACATTCCCCCCCCCCCCCCCCCCCACCAAAAAATTGTCCAAGTAAAATTCTAAATACATGTTCTGGAGTCTAACCCAATATGGTCCGTCCAGCCAACTAGGGTTGAAATCCATCAAATGGTTAATGATGAGTAGCATTTTGACAATCTCTGGCAATTTTTTTAATAAAATCTAAGATTTTCAATCAAAAAATTGACCAATCAAAATTCTTTACATAAGTTTAAGAAGCCTACAACGATAGAGTCCTTCCAGTCAAATTAGGTTGAAATCTGGCAATAGGTTAATGAGGAGTAGCGTTTTTACAAGTTCCGGTAAATTTTTCATAAAGTCTCAGATTTTCACCAAAAAAATTTAAACCAATCAAATTCCCTATACAAGTTCTGAAGCCTACCCCCTAAGATCCTTCAGCCAATTGGTTAATGAGAAGTAGCATTTTAAAGCCAAGGTTGACAGACGGATGGAAGCCATGACATAAGCTCACGTGGCCATTATGAAAAACAGAAATTGTCTGAAAGTACTTAGTCAGTAACTCCTTATAATACACAAATGTACTAATTTCCATGAATACACTGGCCATAATTTCCATGAATACACTGGCCATAATTTCCACGAATACACTGGCCATAATTTCCATGAATACACTGGCCATAATTTTCATGAATACACTGGCCATAATTTACATGAATACACTGGCCATAATTTTCATGAATACACTGGCCATAATTTCCATGAATACACTGGCCATAATTTCCATGAATACACTGGCCATAATTTCCATGAATACACTGGCCACAATTTCCATGAATACACTGGACATAAGTTCCATGAATACACTGGCCATAATTTCCATGAATACACTGGCCATAATTTCCATGAATACACTGGCCATAATTTCCATGAATACACTGGCCATAATTTCCATGAATACACTGGACATAATTTCCATGAATACACTGGCCATAATTTCCATGAATACACTGGCCATAATTTCCATGAATACACTGGCCATAATTTCCATGAATACACTGGCCATAATTTCCATGAATACACTGGCCATAATTTCCATGAATACACTGGCCATAATTTCCATGAATACACTGGCCATCATTTCCATGAATACACTGGTTATCATTTCCATAATTAATTACCTTGAGAAGATCATTCAAATCTGCAACTTCTAGGAGTGTTAATTTACTAATGTCATCTACTATGTGATGTATTTTCGGTGCATAATTCTTGATCTCTCCAGTAAATGCTGGTGGCTCTATTGCTGTTTCAGTGCTACAGAGTCGACTGCAGGTTGGTGGTGTCCGTCGGACGATCCTTTGACATGCCACAGATAAACTGGAAATTATATATCAAATACTTAAACGTTAAATACATGAAGTTAGAGATCCAGTAAGATACATGCTATGCAACAATTCGATCTATTAGATTCATAGTTGCATGAGACATATTTAATCACAGATTAAATGTATTACAAATGAAAAGTTCCCATGATACCACCTTCCCATAAATCTAATACAAATTTGCATAATACATGTATTTGTTTAAAGGCACATTCACGTATTATCATTCATCACCACCAGGGATGGGAAAATACATACATGTACATGCCTAGTGATATGTATGTATGTACATGTAGGATTAAGAGGCTATTGCAGCAACTTCCATGTACAGTACAGCTCAGTATTATATGTAACAGAAATTTGTTACCATCACAATTACTTAAAAAGTAGTTGCTGTTCGTGTGTGTGTGCACATGTATTTACTAACTCTGAATACCGAACCAGTGATTCTAACTTTATACATAAACAAATGTTATTGGTGTGACTGGTAGCCTATCCTCCCTATCAACACAAAGCTAAGTCGTCCGTAAATTTAATTTAATAATAATATGAGTGTGGTGCTATTGTAATGTATAAAGACTTGGCAACCGAGACCCACCACTGTCACCAATTAGCCTCTCAAATTTCTTTCTGTTAATGTTAAATGAAATGCAATTATCATCCCTGCAACATTTTGCATTTTAAAGAAAAAAATGGAGGGGATTGCAGGAAATGTCAATTTCCCTTTCTCCGAGATCTAACAATACTCACCATTCTGTTACTTCTGATATACAGCTGGCCCTGACAGCGGCTCTAGGATTATAGACTTAGAAAGCTTTACCGACTCCTGGGAACCGGGTACCCGGCTCCCCACTGCCGAGTACCCGTTTACCATAGAGCTCATATTGTTTGCATAGCCACCAAACAAGAGAAAACTATGGCTTGCCTCCGTGGGGCTGGGAGGCTGGGTCCGTAACAGAATGGTGAGTATTGTTAGATCTCGGAGAAAGGGAAATTGACATTTCCTGCATTCTCCTTCGATCAATACTCACCATTCTGTTACTTCTGATATACACCAGATTTGATCAGTAACCTGGTGGGAAGGGGCAAGCCATACATGCTAATTTTGCCCCTTGGAGAAAGATTTTAGACTTCAAACTTGACTAACGGAGACCTAAAAGGACCGTCAAGTTCACGGAACCGAATCACATTCGCGTCACAGCACCCCCCCCTTTTTCCTCCTAAGAAAAGGGAGAGAACTAACGAACATGTATCTCGCCTGAAACACCAATATGCCAAGAGGGTTAACTACTCCCTGCATATCGCTTGTATTAGCCTGGGAATGAGCATGAATATATACGATGAATGAACATGATACATATACATAATACAAAAAACTCTCACTTGTTGAATTACCTTATGATAACAGGACTTCAGACGTACCGCCTACAACCATACACCGGTTCGGCCATCAGTGACACAATCTGGTTGACATCCTCTCGCTTGACCATGCCTGCTTTAGGTTCTTTTCTTACCAAAGTGAAAAAAGGGGAAAAGCAGTGTGGTCACTAACTATCGTTTCAAAACAGCTAAAGCGAGTGGATTGGCTGAGTCTGACACATCCCTCATATAGTAATCCGTAAATGAGGACTCACAGTGCCATTGTGCAACGGCCATGATGTCCTCTAACGGAACACCATTGTAAAGGGCGGTCGAGGCGGCTATTCCTCTAACATCGTGTGCCCTTACGCCCTGCACCTGGTGCCCAGTCGCCATCTCATGAGTAGTCTGAATGCATTCGACCACCCAACGAGAGATAGTATCCATGGATGCGGCGCCATAAGGCTTTTTATGGCAGATCCACAGATGTCTATCGTTCGACCGTAACGAGTCAGTCCGTTTCTTGTACTTAGTCAAAGCACGGACCGGACACCAGACACTGGCATCACGATCAAACCTGGTTAACTTCGGTATAATGATCGGTTTGCCGGGATATCTCAAAGATTGGTTCTTTGACATAAATTCTGCTCTTGGCAGAAGACGCAGACCTTCTCCAGAAACAATAAATCGGTTCCTCTCTGCCGAAAGCGCATGGATCTCACTGCGCCTTCTAGCTGAGGAAGCTGCCAATAGAAAGACCGCCTTTAGAGTCAAATGCTTTAGACTAGCCGAACGCAACGGTTCGAATGGGTGCTTGGCCAGTACATTAAGCACTAAAGATAGACTCCAGGCTGGAATGACTACCGGTTGTCTCGGGCGGAGATTGCTCATTCCCTTCAACATCACGTTTAACTGGGCCACCTCTGGACTATCCCTGTTGGCTAGACAAGGGATAACTGATGCCAAAGCTGACTTGTATCCAGCAATTGTGACGGGAGCTAGTCCTGTAAAGAACAGCTCACAGAGAAAGTCTGCTATTTGCTGAATAGTGGATTGAAAGGTATCAATACCCTTTTCTTCACACCAGTCTGCAAATCTGTTAACCTTGTTGTTATATGACTTGAAGGTTGACCTCCTTCTCGCAGCCGCGATGAAATCAGCAGCCTGTCGAGAAAAGCCTTCCGACGTGGAACGTTGTTTGACAACATCCACGCAGTCAATTTGAACATTTCGGGACGCTCGTGTAGGAAGCGTCCCTTGGCCTGGGAGATTATGTTCGGAATCTCGGGCAACTGCACAGGATTTTCCACCAGCAGATCTAGAAGATCCGTGAACCACGCCCTGCTCGGCCAATACGGCGCTATTAGCAGGACCAGACACGGTTCCTCCCTGACCTTCACCAATACCTTCGGTAGAAGAATGGTGGGTGGATACGCGTAAGCGTGCATCCCTCTCCAGCTTATCGCCAGAGCGTCTGTATCGACGGCATTTGGATCTGGAATCGGCGAGACATATGTCATGATTTGAGCATTTTCCTTTGTGGCGAACAAGTCCACGTTGGGTTTGCCCCAATGCTCGAAGATCCGTCGTAGAACTGGAGGGTTGAGGGACCATTCTGTTGGCAGGATTCTCTGTCTGCGAGACAAAGCATCCGCCAGAATGTTCAATCGGCCAGGAATATGAGCTGCTTTCAAAACAACCGAGTAATTCCTGCACCATTGAATCAAGTGCCACACCCTGATGCACAGGGTGGGCGACCTGGTCCCTCCTTGGCGATTTATATATGATACTACTGTCGAATTGTCCGACCGTATCAATATCACCTTGCCCCTGATCATCGGAAGGAATTCTTCCAACGCCAGTTCCACTGCCATCATTTCCAACAGATTGATATGCAGCTGACTCTCCGGGAGAGTCCATGTGCCCGAGACCTGGTGTTCTCCCAGGCAGGCACCCCACCCTTCCAGCGATGCATCCGTGTAAACGGACAGCTGGGGGTGGGGTAGGTGCAGCGAAACCCCTATTAGGAGATTCTGACGCTGTTTCCACCATAGAAGATGCGATATTATCGGCTCCAAAACTGGCACCAGTTTTGACAGGGGTTCTGTTCTCTGTTTCCACAGAGACATCAGATACAACTGGATAGGTCTTCGCATTAGAGCAGCGTACGGGATAACCTGCTCCATGGAGACCATCATGCCCAGCATCTGAAGGAACCGCCTCGCCTGAATGTGGTTTCCCACTCGAAAACTCCCGAGGATGGCTAACAGAGACACCACTCTGGGCTCTGACGGGTAAACCCTGCCCTCCTCGAGGTCGAATCGCATCCCCAAATAAACGAAATGTTGAGTGGGTGTCAACTCGGATTTCTCCTCGTTGACTAACCAGCCTAGATCTGAAAGTAACTTCAGAGTCAGAGCAGTATCCACGTTCAACCTGGCTGCCGAGTCTGCCTTGAGCAGCCAGTCGTCTATGTAGGTGTGTAGCGCCACGTTCTCTTTTCTGAGAAACGCTGTCACCGCAAGGACCACTCTTGTGAAAACCCTCGGAGCTGTCGACAGGCCAAACGGGAGAATTGTAAACTCCCATACTTGATTCTGAAACGCAAATCTCAGAAACCTGTGCCAACTCCGATTGATCGGAATGTGGAAATATGCATCTTTCAGATCGATCGATACACACCACATTCCTTTCCTCAATCCCGCCATTACCGACCTCGGTGTTTCCATCTGGAACCGAGGCGTATGGATAAACCAATTTAATGGCCTGAGATTGAGTATGGGTCTCCATCCCCCCGTGCTCTTGGGGACAAGGAACATGTTTGAATAGAAGCCTGGAGTGTTCCGGTTTGCTGGTTTTATTGCTCCCTTCAGAAGCAAACCCGACACTTCCTTTTGAACGGCTTCTAACTTGTCTGGCTCCCTTGGTACGGGTGTCCAGACTGGTGCCAAAGACAGATTTTGTGGCGGAAAGTCCCACCACTCCGGCATGTAACCCTGGGATAACCATCCCAGGACCAGACTGTCTGACGTCACACCTCGCCAAGCCTCGACGAAACGCATGAGCCTTCCACCCACCATAGACGCCTCGACGTCTAACGGGGTTGTCCGGCTCGCAGTCCGCCCCCCCCCCCCCTTTCTTAACGAGAGAGAGTGAGAACCATTTCGTTCTAGGCACGACGGGTATAACTGGCACCGCTGTTCCTGTCGCACAGGTGCGGTCCAGGCGGATATGAAGGGAGCTTGCGTACCCTCAGGTACGCTTCGGCCCCTTCTGTCCGCCCTTTGAGGCCTTACCCTTACCCTTCCCCTTGCCCTTACCACCTCTAGGGCGGTCCGGAGCAACATTGGGGAGGGTAGGCGCCTCTACAGCCTTCCTGGGTTTCTTCGCCGGCGGCGGCTCCGAAAACCCAGCCGAAACAGACGTCGCAATAGGCCTGGCTTTCGCCTTGCCCTTATGCTTTTTCTGTTTCTTTGAAGGCTGTACTGTTAGCGGCTTACCCACAGCCCCTAGTGCGTGCGCTTGCCGCACTAGCTCTAGCTGTAGATTTACCGCTAACCGATTCTGCGCAATACTGGCGGTGTCCTCTAAGATGGCCCGCGCTTGGCCACCAAAGATGCTAGGCCCTGTCAGGGGCGTCCCAAGAAGACGCTCCTTGACTGCCGTAGCCGGACGCATATGGTCAATGACCATTTGCCTCCTGGACTTCGTCACACGCGCTTGCACCCTTGCCAATGCATCCATTGACAGCACCAAGCCGTCATTAACGCACGATAGCGCCACAGGTGGCACAGGGTGGCCTGCCCCCGCTTCAGCCCACACCGACTGAAGTAGACGATAGGAGTGATTGACAGCGCTCATGGCTGCCCTCACACCCTCATCGCATAGGGCCAGGACTTCTTCCTGGTGTACCTGGGCCTTATCCACTAGTGCCGGACTGGGACCACCCGAACCGGCACTTTGGACGCCCAGTACCCATCGGTCATCCTCCGTGACCGACGGGACTACACCATACCTGTCGTATTCACCCCGCGGAATACGGCACCTTGCCCGCACCTCCCTGGAGGCCGCAGGGAGCTGACCCTTGGTCATTAGTTGTTTGCTATAAATAGCATCCAACAAATCAATGAACCGTGGATCCAGTCCCACTGACTGGATCCGGGCCGCGGGCAAAATCCCCGTCCTAATCGACGCAACCGACGGACGGGGCGCATCTTCATCGGCCGTGGCCGAAACCACAGACGGGTCAACTCTGGCTAGCCACGCCAGAGCATCAGACCAGTCTAACTCCGAAGAAGATACTCCCGCAAACACGTCACCCGTTGACATGTTTACGGGTCTGCCAGCCATGGCCTCCCAGCCAGGAGCCACGGCTGACACGCCAGGCACTCCGCTACCACATGGTTCCGCCGCCACCCCATGAAACACTCCGGTCCATGGGGTAGGTCCGCACGGAAAACCGTACGGACCCGTAACCGTCGCGGAACCATAGCCGGCCACGGGCGCCAACGGCACCCCATGTCCGGCTGCCGGACCAGGCGAGATAGGTGAGTACCACGCCTGGCCCGGCACACCGGTTCCCCTGACGGCTGGTGACAAACCAAGCCGCGCGGAACCGGTGCACGGTAACGGATTGGCCTCAGCCGCAGGCGGAGCCGCTGACCTGGCTTGCGCCAAACCAGACAAATGGAGGCCGGTTCCGTCCAGGACGGAATCAACCTCCACATTCTCCGTGGGCCGCAGCAACCTCTCCTCCTCGGCCTCATCGTCTTCAGACTCCGAAGAGCCGTCACTAGACGAATAAACCGTGGAGCCGTCCTGGCGGACGGCTCCCACACCTGACGGACCGGCCACCGCTACTGGACCACCCGGAGGTGGCCGCAGAGAGACAGAACCCGTCTGGCCGAAGCCAGACGGACCCGCCAGGGGGCCGTACGAGACGGCCCCCTCGGTAACCAGTCCAGAATCCTGTCCGAAGACAGGATCCGTACCAGGCATGGGGAGAAACTGCCCCCCAACCTTTGGTAGCAGGGACGACACCAGCGTGGGCAGAACGCTATGCAGAAAACCCTGCATAGCCGGACCAAACCACGCCGGCGGTGCCATCTCCGCCACCTCCAGCTGGGGACGTGGAGCACCCCCACCGGCCGAACCGGGCGCTCCACGATTTCCTCTCGGACCGCCTGACCCCGCGTCAGACCCAGCCAAGTCCTTCTGGGCAAGGAACTTAACCATCGTTTCGACGGACCACACTGCACAAACATTACACCTATGATCTATATTACACAGGGCACACCTAAAACAGACATGGTCCTTGAACATTACACGGACAAACTTATGGCAGTCGTCACATGATGGCGGGGCTGGCTTGGCCTATAAAATAAGCACAAACCTACAATAAACAAGCGGAACGAGACACGGATGGAAGGCAGACAATTAATTTTCAAATATTTTGACTCATAAATTAACCGTAACCTCCCGCACCCCACCCCGCCACGTTACAACAACGATCGCATTGATTATGACGACAAGAACGCGGCGGGCACAACACACCCATAATAGATCCTACAGGATGTGTAACGGCTCCAGGAATCATATCGCATAGCATTCAGGGTATATTTACTAATCAATATAAATTATACTCCTAACGAACGCAGCACGATATGTGAAGAAAACAACAAAATGTATAACAACTGCTGTCCCACACGGTAAAACCGCAGACCACGCATCTACTCAAGAATTTTGAAACCACCGATCATTGCAAACCGATCGTGATTGCACGTAAACTTGATCATTCTAAAGTTTCCGGTACCATTTTTAGTACGCAGCACCCAGAACAAGATGCGCGATTAATGAAAAAATTTTTCTTCACATAAACATCCGAGCGACCGGGTGTGACGTCACCCGCTCGGATTCTACGGAGAACGACGTCAGCCGATATTCGTGTTAGAAATACCGTAGCAAACACCTATTTTCATATCTGCCGATCGCCTGTTGGGGTTTAAAGAAGGCGATCGTCTGGCATATATCGTTGCTAGCACACGTCCCAGATTCTATGGGGTTAGAAATTGGAACATGCGACACAACGAAATTTAGAGACCTAAGTCTTTTAACTATGGATATAAAGAACAATACAACCTGGTTATCTTGGGCGGTATTCTCCATAGTCCTTAGTTATCCTTTCGGAACACACAAACTATCACTGATTAAAGACTTAGATTCTTTTAAAAAACACTAAAATCCTTAATGCGAAAAGCATGTATTGCACTTGTTGCTATGCAAACAAGAATGAGCTCTATGGTAAACGGGTACTCGGCAGTGGGGAGCCGGGTACCCGGTTCCCAGGAGTCGGTAAAGCTTTCTAAGTCTATAATCCTAGAGCCGCTGTCAGGGCCAGCTGTATATCAGAAGTAACAGAATGGTGAGTATTGATCGAAGGAGAAACTACAATTGCCTCTGTCCATCCGTCTGTCCATGTAGATACATATGTATCTCCTCCAAAAATCATTGTGCATTGGAGTTGTGGGTGTGAGGTAGGGTATGGGTGCATGCAGGGTGGCATGAGGGCAAGTTTGGCGGAATTAAACCCATATGATTGCGGATAGTGAGAGACTTATATTAGGTGCTGCATTCTCTTTGCTTTTGTTATAGTCTATCCTACCTGTGCACATGTATTGTAATTAATCATTTACTGGGCAAGCAAGCCAAAATGGCCTCTACAGTGGTTCTGGAAAATGTTCATTTGCAAGCTAAGAGGACTATTTTTGAAAATTTACCACTGGACAGCCAGTCACTCTAGTTGTAAACTTTTTTTTAACATCTCTTAGCCTGCAAATGCACATTTGCCAAGCAACATTTTTTTCTTGACCATCCTTGTTTGCTTGGTTGAATTCAGTCTGGCACATCGCTACATTATATATTGGACCAATTCCTATATATTTAAATTAGGTTACAGTCGCCTTTTCACAATGTTTGGTGGTCATAATACAAGTTTGACTGTACCTGTGGACAGGACTGGGGTCAAATACAAAGGTATTTGTATTTGTACTAATTAAATATAAACACATTTTGCAGGTATTTGAGAGTATTTGTATTTGAAAACTATTTAAGGCAATATCTTTTTCAAAATAATCAACAGCATCCTTGTACATGTTACAGTATGGTTGTCTTGAAATATAGTGGCTGGGGCATTAGTTTAAAAAATATGTCCCAAAAACAGAATAATGATATTTTTATTATAAAAAGACAGACTACATGTACATCGTACATCCTACATGTATTTAGAATACAGCTACATGTAATCTTTTATAAGTAGTTTACTAATTGCCTCAAATTATAATAATCTTTTTTATACATTTCACACATCCAGCCTAGTTAGCCTTAAATTAGCGTAGTTTTAAAGACGCAACTGAAATTCTTTAGACTATTTTGAAAATATTTTAGCTGAAAGTGTTGTGGTCTTAGGCAGCAACAACCTTTAGTAAAATGGTTTTCAAAATGTTCAAATGAATTTATCCATTTTAGGTAACAAACATTATAGATGCATACAAAATGTATATATAATGAAATGGGCTTTGCTTCCAGTCCTGCCTTTGCTCGTTGCTACAGCAGAATTCCTCAACCAATGTATACATGTAGTATTGTACTGCTCTCTGACATGTCTAACAGTATCATGACCGAGTCTTGCTTAGGTGGTCTAAATCTCAAACATCTTACCAGTAGTAGAATAGACAATTCCGTCCTTTCAAAACAACCTAGGGTGAGGTGGTCAAGTTATAACAACACCTCCATATAAATACAAATGTACTAGCTTGCTATATCCTTATTCTTACCCCTCACGAAAAGTGGTAACACAAGTTTATTTCTGTTTTTTAGTTTTATTGCTTTCTTCATTTGGCGAAAAAAGCATCATAGAAGTAGTCTTACATATGAAAATGTTATAGACATTGAAAACATTATATACAATGTTATTTATAGTGTTTTAACCAGATTTTGTGGCAAACTAGAATCCCGTAGTAAACCTATGGGAGGGCTTAGAATCAAGAGATAGCCATGTTAACCATTTTCATGATGAATTTTATATTCAAATCATTCATTTTAACTAGAAAACGTACATCTGCGTATTATAACCAAGGCATTATGCCATATACCAAGTTTCATTAAATTATTTGAAGCGATTCTGTATGATATGGTGCTTACATGTTTGAGAAAATTTACAAAAATCTTGAGTCTTTGCATTAAAAAGCACATTTTACCCGACACATTGGACTTATAAAGGTGAATCTTTTAAACGGCACATCTAGCCTTCATAAAGAAGTCACCTGGTAAGTTTCATTAAATTATTTTAAGAGATTCTGTATGATATGGTGTTTACGAGGAAATTGACAAAAATCTTGATTTTTCGCATTAAAAATCCCACTTTCCCTCAAGATCTTGGACCGATTAAAGTGAATTCTCCATAAGACACATCTGTGTATCATAATTAAGGCATACACCAAGTTTTATTAAAATTTAAAGCCAATACTACATATAAAGAAGATTCCTGAAACAACCCTTGTGCTACATGTATTTCCGAAAAAGTTGGTCCCGATCCCAGGATGATTCATAATAAGGAAAATTAGTTATCTCTCCGGGATGTAGAAATTGTTTGAGTTTTTTGTGCTTGTGTAACAGGTAGTCTTATATTATAATAATGGTTTTTATATTTTAGAAAACATGGAGTAGGGCTCTATTAATACATGCACATCTCTATAATTTTAAACTGTTATTTTATATCAGCAGACTGCGCTTCCTTTGTTCTTTAATTTTATTAAATTGTATTAAATATGCCCATTTATTGACCACGGACAACTTTAAGACGTTAGCACCATGGCTCGGAATTTCGGTACTGAGCTTGCTAACCAAGTGCACAACTAACAAAGATACCATATCACTGTAACTATTCACACTGAAAGACACATTTTGACAGACCCAAGTTGGATATTTTTATATACATGTACAATGTAGACTACATGCATGACAGGTCTGCTTTATCCTTTTTATATACTTAGGATTCAGGTATTATATTTAAACACATTATATAATTATACACAGTAATAGCCTGGTCAGAACTTTTGGTAGCTGATAGATAGGAACTAGATTGATCGGTCGATGATGCATCATCGCAAATCCCCACGTTCACCGCTTTGAACATTTGACATCTGACCGCCCTCCCCCACAACCCACTACCTGGAGTGGAGCCAAATGTAAATGTCCTTTTGCACTCTACAATCATATATGGGTAACTCACATACCAGATTTGGTTGAATTCCGTCAAACAGTTTCGGAGGAGTTGCATCACAATTAATTTCTTGACCTTTTGACCCCTATCCCCCACCCAAAGTGGGCGGGGGCAAATGTAACTATGCTCATCCACTAAACATTGATATGGGTAACTCACATACCAAATTTTGTTGAATTATGTCCAATGGTTTCGGAGGAGTTCCATTACAATCAATTTTTTGACATTTTGGCTGTAAGTCGTTCCTGTCCCTGATGGTGCATGGTTGATGGTGCATGGGAAGAATGATTCTTTACGGTACTCGTTTCTACAGGAGGTGACTTGGTATGACAGGTGGTGCATATTTCTCGAGAAGCATCTTGGTGGGATGAGTCGGTTCTCTGTTGACGTGCACTTGATTGTTGGCGATTTTATACATCATTGCAAGCCGTGCAGATTTACGCCTGTCTTCGAGCGGTGGCCATTGAAGATGGTTTAGCATGTTGCTTACACTCGATCTGTTGTGAAATCTGCTGAGTACATATCGAGCGGCTCGTCTTTGGACCATATCTAGCCGATGAATTTCATTTTGGTGGTAGGGATCCCAAACCGTGCTAGCATATTCTAGAGTGGGTCGGACTAGAGTGTTGTAGGCATTGGTTTTGATGCTTGTTGATGCTATATTGAGATTTCTCCTGAGGAAACCGAGTGTCCTATTGGCTTTGTTGCAGATGTTGCTGATGTGTTCATTTCACTGTAGATCAGATGTTATAGTAACACCAAGATATTTGGCAGATTTTACAGCCTCGAGTGGATGATCGTGCAATATGTACTGGTGCCTGAATGAATGGTGTTTTCTGCTGATATTTAACACATTGCATTTGTCAGGATGGAATTTCATCAGCCAGTCTTCTTCCCATTTTGCTAGCTTGTTGAGATCTTCTTGGAGCTATCTTGCATCTGAGTCTGAGGATAGTGTCAGGTATACGATTGTGTCATCAGCGAAGTCGCACTTTGGATTTGAGGCCTTCCAGTATGTCATTGATGTAGAAGAGGAAGAGACTTGGTCCTAGTACTGATCCTTGTGGGACTCCAGAATCAACATATCTATGTAGCTTGATTTTTCCTCATCAACAACGACTGTCTGCGATCGTCCAGAAAGGAAGCTGTGTATCCATCTGTTTGTTTTACCTCGGATACCATAGTGATTAAGCTTGTGGACGAGGAGGCTGTGACTAACCTTATTGAATGCTTTGAAGAAGTCCATTATGATACAATCTGTCTGTTTGCCATTGTCCATGTTTTTTGTGACATCATCAATGAATTCGATGAGTTGTGTGTTACATGAGACTCCCCGGCGAAATCTGTGTCGTAGTGGGTAGAGGATGTTATGTGAGTCTGCATGTTTCATTATATGACTGGTTACAATATGTTCCATAAGCTTGCAACACGCACAGGTCAGAGATAATGGTTTGTAGTTTTCTGCTTTGTATCTTTGGCCCTTCTTGTAGATGTGGCTCACATTTACAGTACGCCACGCATTAGGTAGCTCTCCGGAAGATTTTTTTTAAGATGATTGTCAATATTGGTGCTATCTCTTGGACTAATTCCTTGAGGATACGAGGTCTTATGTTCTGGCCATGCTGCCTTGTTGGCATTTAAGTTTCTGAGCAGACAATTATTAGTAATCTATTTGATACGCTGGGCTATCTTGACAAAAAAAATTGTCAGTTCCAGTGGTAGAAACAGTTCCTAGTCAATACAGCACCAGCATTGGCAGACAAATATTATCTTGTTAGGTCTTGAGGTTTATTTGGCTTTGCAAGGTTCAAAGGGTTGATGACAGATAGCATCAGTGTTATTGGTTGATTTTAATAATGCACGTCTGTATAGTAGTTCTATTTTGTTGGCATTGTATATCTGACTGTAAATGTAGCCTACGCTTATCAGCCAATTGGTATAAAAGGCAAATAAAAACTATTTTACTTTTTAAACCACGGAAACATATAACAAATCATCATCAATCTACAAGGCATAAGCCATTGGCTTGTTATTGAGGAAATGAGGATTCAAGGGGTATGACATACCGTTGACACCTTAAAATTCGATTAGACAACTGCCTCATATGTCGTGTGCACAACATGGCTTGATTACAATTAAGATGGTAAACGTCTATGTCTTGATAAAAATTATGTATTAGAGTTAGTTGGTTCTTCTTCTTCTTGTTGTGTAGATACCGCCTCTCGGATATGATCCTGGGGTTCAGAATCCTTTAGGCAAACCTCCGTGAGTAGGTTCCTATTATATTATAATTTTGATTGTACATATCAGACTAACTGTACACATCGCGCTTGGTATATAGAGCTATACACAAGGAATTGATTATTGAAATTTCGTCGAATGTCAATGTTCAAACCGCAGGATATATCATGTGTTGTGACTTTAAATGTGTAGTTCAGTAGAGTTTTTTATACTGATTTTAATGGGTTAACAGAGTTCTGTGGTGCTGGCAGTATCCCGCAATCCTGGAGTTCACGTTTCACAGCTGCCGGGCTAGCTGATTCCCACCGTTTCTACGGACGCCCGGCAGTCGTACCTTGGAACCTGAAATGCGAGCACCTGCCGCCGGTTCCACAGGCCGATTCAAGACCTCTGTTGGGTGAGTAACCTTTTATCTGTAGCTAAGTTACTACAAATGGTGTCAGGAGTACTTTGGGCCCTAAATTAAAAATTTTTGTTAGTTATTTCTAAATTCTACACACGATTTTGCTGTTAAAAAGATATAATTCTCGGAAATATAAGGGCTACTCTAGTCCTAGCCGAACGTCAATTTGACAGACTCTGGCCGCCATTTTGATTATTTTATAGGGTTTTTTTACCCAATAATCACAGATGATAGGTGAGTTATAGTTAAATATATATTAGTTATTTATACTATATCATGCAAATGTCTGGTATATAGATTAATATACCTTATATACATATACGTCATATACATCATAAATTCAAGATTCAATGTTATTTATTTGAACTGTAATGAATCGAGGTATATTTTCGTGCTAAGTTTCGGTCATCTATGTCAGTATTCCGTGGAATGACAACCCTATAGTTTCTGGATTGTTATTGTCAGTTGTCTTCAGTGTCATATGTAGGAAACCGTGATTCTGAGCTGTAGTTTAATCATCAGATTTTTTATTTTTATTTATAATTTAATTATAGTTCAATTTCGTTGTTTATTTCAGAATTATTTGAAATAAAGAAGCGATATAAATCACTGTTGTTATTACGGTAATCTTCCTTCTAATCAACAAATGTTTCAATTGTAATATTAGGTTTACTAATTACGCTGAACATATTGTTTTTTCTTGTTATTATTAAGTTAAAAAGTTCATTATCACATTGCTAGCTACTCCATTAAAACACTAGTCAGCTTATGCCTTCGTTTCAAGTTAAATCTGAGGAGCTTTTGGTTCGCACACAGTTTTCTGTGGATCAGTCCTTCACCCACAAGGCAATTTTGTTGGGTATAAGTAAAGGTTTCATTTTGAAAAGGGCTGATCAAACTGGTTTTGTTGAGTATTGGTGTAAAAGCGGTGGTACTACACAAGACCTGGTTAATATTTTGCAGTCGAGAATAGCCAATGCCATTGTGAAATTTCACTGTATCGTTTTCTATATCTGGGCCGGCACCTGCGATCTTACCGAGAAACGAGGCGACGGTTTTGTCTATTTAAGATTGGCAGATGGTGAACTCGCTGTAGACCACATTTGCCAACACTATTACTGTGCCATAGACATAGTAAGGCGCTACGGCCAAACAGTGAAGTTTATCGATATCCCGGCGTATTTTCTGGTCCTGTATTATGAGCAACTGCACCATTTGAATCCCTGTTCCTTCAAAGACCAAGAGCTGCAACTGCATGACAAACCCTCTCTCCTCAATGATAGGATTGAGAAAATTAATGCAGATATTGGTGTACACACCATCAAATGCAGTGTAGAGTTAATACTCCGTAAAAAATCTAGTGCACGTAAACACGTCCATTATCATTAAACTTTTGAGTTTCTGAAGGACGGTTTGCATGCAGGTATGCTACTGAATCTGGTCTGGCTTCAGAAGATTCATTTAGACGTTCTCCGGAGTTGCACCACCATCACTACTCAGTGAATTATATTTTTCAGTAAGCATACGCTCACAACTTATTTCAGTAAGTGATATTACTTTTTTAGCGAATATTAATTTCGCTTCCCTGGTATACATCAACAGGTGACCCATAATGCCGAAACATTTGTGTATTAACACTGCAACCGTGGAGGAACTTAGTGCACTCTATAATATTGGGAAAATTCGAGCTGCTGGCATAGCAAGTTTCCGTGAGTCCAGAGGAGGTTCCATACCTCTGGCCAACATTAAGGCAGATCCTGATCTGCCTGCCACAGCTACAGTCCTTGAATGATTGCTCCATGCTGGGGACGTCGTATTTGACATCGATGATGAAGGTGCTATTGGTGAGGTCGACTCGCACCCAAGGGAAGAATCCCTGGAAGAGCAAGTAGCTAGACTGAACCTGGAACTGCCAGCTCAAGGTATCAAATATAAGACACTCCTTAACTCTACTAATCGACAAAGGGGTGAACAGACCCTAATTGATAAACTGGATCCTAGGGGGGTATATACCCCTAGAGAATCTAAGAGGGAGTTGAGATCAGTTTCTCAGCATGACACTAAGATGCCATAACCAGTTCGTAGAGCCTACTCGGATGGCTCCTCGTACAATCACTCTAGAATGTCATCACCAGGTCGTAGAAGCTACTCTGATGGTCCTATTCCACCTAAAATGTCAATTTGTGATGGGAAATGTGAGTGGAAACCATTTTTCATACAATTTGTGCATTGTAGCTCGCCGGGTAGTGTCGGCCCGTTCCGGTGTATCATGTCAACTCGCCGCGCCGCAAGTGTACGACGAGTGATGACGCTGGTTAGCATCCGGTCTTGGAGCGACGGACCTTGTACGAGACTGCCCTGCGGGAAACAAAAACCAGCTCCTAAGGCCGGTGGAACTCAATCGTTCCGGTGGGGCCGTTTGACCATCGTCGCGAACATTAAACACAACCGTCTCATCCCAAGAATTTGTGTCACCAGTATGCCTGTCCATAGCAATTTCGTGATCTATGAACTTACAAGATTTGATTTGGTGACCTAAAAATATAAGTCTATACAATGAGTTTACCTAAACAATTATAAATATCCTAGATAATACTACAGTAAGAGCATACGAAAATACGAGACATAGAGACAGGCAGATGAACTTTTAAACATGGGGTTCCCGGAGGTACCACATAGACTCGTAGGTCCGCAGAGGTATCCCCGCAAGCTATTTAACATAATATAAGTTATTAGTTATTTTACCGCTAAGCTGAAAGAAAGAAGGTTATCTCGGACGAAAAGTGATGTGCTCTCAAGCGGGCACTACTCCTAGTGCTAGTTTGGGTGAGGAGTATTATCCTGGCGTGGACTGTCGTCGCTGAATCCTTGTGAGAGGCAAGTGACTCATGCGGGCCTCCGTCTCGGGAAGGTGTCGCCACTGCTTAAAGCGGGAGAAGAGTAGTAGGCAAAAATAGGCTCACTCTAAATTTTCAACCAAAAATGCCTGAGAAATAAAAGACCATACCTAGTGAGATTATGACTATAGGGTTGCGTGCTGTTTTATGTGAACACGGGACGAGCGATTCCCGATGGATTCCCTCGTCACTGTCTTATGTGATTCTTACTATGCTGAATTAGTAGTTGCCGCTTTATTTATGAGGGCCTTCTGCTTTGCTTAATTAGCGTTTAGTTGTTTTTAAAACAAGAACTATTTTTGGCCGCAACTGGCTGGTATCTACCTAGCTATTAGGCACGGCTGTCACTGAGAACAGATGCCATAAGACATCAATACTGAGGACAGCGCTCATACATGTTACTTTGTAAGATTTCCGAACTGGATAAGAATCCAGACATCCCACTCCGTAACCACATAAAACATTACCAGACATAGGTTACTTTTCATGAAAGTGTTATTAGACCATTGTTCTATCGTTATGGTGGGGGTGAGAGAGACGAATTCCCACCGTAAATGTCCTTCCCACAAGGGCGTGGCAGATCTAAATATCATGCCCAGACATTCTTATGGAACTTGGTGGGGATACATATCTCGCCCGTCACCGGTCCTATGGAACTAACCGCTTAACCTGTCATTAGGTTTATATACAAGTTGCCCTGCTTTGCACTGCGGTGCGGGAGGTTTATTCAGTAAATAAAATAATAATTAATATGTTTTCGCAGTGCTTTCCTACATTGGCAAAAGTGCTAACTACTAAGTATCCAAAGATACAAGGGAAATGTATGTGACACCACACCCTAGACATCACCGCTCGGAAACCCCAATAGTTTCCCAGAGTAGGATCAGCCCATGGTGCGGATAGGGACATCCAAACAATTATGAAGCGACAAGGCTGAGTGGAGCATGAAGAGAGACAAAATCTTGGAGTTATGAGTCTTACCGGAGTGTGGGGCTAGATTATCGCGCTGCCGGAAGAGAAGAGTACATTACTGAGTATGTAATGAAGAAAGTGTCTCTAATCATTTTGAACTTATCCTATCGAGGTGAATAGAAGAGGTTTACTCGGTAGCATGCCGGGCTAAACAGAGTTATAGCACGGACAGCGACCCCAGTGAAAAATTGTTGGTGGTGGGAGAAGGTGCTGCATATATAACTGTTGCTGTATAGTGTTTCCTACGTGCACTGCAGTCCTATATTTTCTATAACTAAGCAAAACATATGAACTGATGGCCACTGGCCATATATATACATAATCTAACCAGAACAATCAATACGGTATCAAATGATCAAAGTTATATACCTTAGTACAGGTTAACGAACCTATTATAGTGCGGTTAGCAACACATTGCAGAAAATGAGAATAACTATAAACAAATACAGAAATTATAACTAGCGGTCCTAAGACCGTTACGGCACCTTTTAGTCATCGGGACCATTCTTATGGATACAATATAATTAACGAAATACATATAGAGAAATAATTAAACTGTGAAGTATAGTTACTTGAATACTCGGTAGTCATTCTTAAGTAACCGTGTTACTGAAATTGATACGTCATTCCGTAGTTGACGTTCGATGATGCATTCTCAGGAAGCTGGAAAGTTCCCGCAGGTTGGTTCCCGTAAGCTGTTTTCTGCAAACAAGGCTCCCGCAAGAACACTCATGGTGGGAGGGGTACATCGCTCAGTACTGTAAGCCTAATAGGTTGTCTAACGAGCAGTCAGTAAAAGATACAATAGTACTACTGTGGTGAAGAAAGTTCCCGTACACCGATGGCATGGATGGAAGTTGTAAACAACCCGATCACAAGCAGGGATTGTCAGATGCAAACGAAGATACAAAACAAAGCTTCACGGTACTGGGTACGTCATCCAGCTCTGAAGACGCACCAGGCAGGGTTTACTTGCTGCGGTCGAAAGTTATAAGAACCTACACGATATTAGTGCGGTGATGGTTGAAATACCACTTTTAGGCGTGGCTGGCAGATCCGGCAAGTCATCCATCAAAGAACATCCTGCCTCTACATCTGTAGAACCACATATTCAGGCCGTAAAGGCCTCACCGCAAATTTGTGTTCCGAAGTAGATATTGATATTCGTGAACAGTAATCAGAAAGTTCAAAATTACTCCCGTAAGTAGGGAGTTACAAAATTGTTTTAGTGCGGTGGGTTGGGCAACTGCCAGCTACGGGAGAAAAACCTGACACATAGCGAAGTAATATGCGTATTGTCTGTTGCGCTGATAGTAGCTGGTACAGATCCAACCTGTTTGCCCCCTGGCCGAGGATGCTCTCGATCTCTGGATCGCGTCTCCTTTTATACTCCTCGTGACGTCACAGGCGCAGGCTCCAACCAATTATCGTTCGAGCAACAGCCAATCAGCGCGTAGCTAATAATAGCGCAGTCGAAAGTTCTAGAACATTCTAGAAGTTCTGTGCCCACGTGGTTATGACGTCATGGCAATATTTTGAAGATAATCAAGAATGGTTTTCCGTGGATAACTCAGCCATTTCTTAACCGATTTTGAAATGGTTTACAGATTTAAAAAGCCCGTCGAATTCTGGTCTTGATTAAAGCCAGATTTAATGCGAATAGGTAATCAAAAAGGATTACAGGGCGCCATCCTATCTTGGTCGTAAACTACGTGCTCTATCAAAAATAGCATCTAGACGCGCGCATGCGCATCATGCGTTTTAACGAACTTAGTCATTTTCGCAATGTTATCTCTCTCATAGGCTCATATACGCTTATAGCTCTACCCAGGGGTGTGTGTTCAGAAAACGAATCCAGGACGGGCGGCGCGTACCCAGTTTAGCTGGTATGGCCAGTATTCGACTGGTCGATCGGAACTACACCACCCCCTCCTAGTTTGACATCCATGGCAAACGATCGTGCATGGCGGATCGACGCACAGACGTATGCTAGGCAGGAATTATAGACTTCCCGGGTAGGCGCGTGGCCGGAGCGGAGTAGTGACGCAATAGATGCGTATTCAAGAGACAGAGCACATAGAGGTGCCAATAGGAGGGAGGAGGCATACTTTTAGTTTTTTAATTTTTGACCTGGAATTATTTTTCCAGGCCTTTTCTTTTTTTGTTTTGTTTCCGAGTGCAGATAATCATTATCTCTGCAGAGAACACCCAAGCTCCAATGTACCACTATTTCAGTTTAAATTTAAATATATAACATAATAATAAGAAAAAGACAAGGTATGTCTAAAACATGTAACATACCCTCACGAGGTATTTATTGAATCACACCAAATTACTTGCGCATCCCAGGTAGATAAAGGGGTACGCAACACGTATCGCTTATTATTTATAAAAATATATATTTGCGGCCTGTTATTGCGGGTCTGCAACGGGCAGCTCTCGCTGGCCCCATATCCATCCTGACGTCTGAGACAGGAAGAAAAATAATAAGAAAAATAGGATATGTAATAATAATAACTTAAAAGTTAGTTTATCAGGCAGCCTCAGCGAAGCTGAGACTGCATGACGGGATTATGACATTATTGCCCTGCGGGATGTTGTATTCTTTACGTCGCACACGACGTTTTTACAACATCGGAGTCCGCAGTGCTCATTTCGTGTGGGACACAGCCGGGCACTGAAGTGTGTGGCTGTGTCGGATAACCGTAGTCATCCTAGGGACGGGATTTAATTGATCTAACATATATAATAAGAAAAAAGTATTTAAAAAATAAAGTAATAATTAATACATTTCCACGAATCGCACTATTGATGTTTCTGCTGTATCACACATGATCACACCCCTGCAGCGAAATTTCCCCATTGAGTCTGGATTCCGCGACTGATGGTGGTGGGTCGTGGTGGATGCACTGTCATTGCAGAGATACTTTCACTATTACTGGCACTGTCAGAAATATCTGAAGTGATGGTGGCAGAAATATGCACGTCCATAATGTCTCAGTTACTGCCAGTTCTAATATATCCATCCGTAAGGCTGCAGCGGTACTAGTGGTTGCTAATGTCCGTGATGCTGTAGTGGTGGTAGTCATCGTGGTGGCTGTTGTAGCTGTCGTGGTGATGGCGCTGAGCTGCACCATAGGCTGAGGTCGTGATGTGGAAGCGGACACGGCAGGAGATGACATTTTCCGGAATGTAGCATATTTTAACAGACGACTTGTGGTGAAGTTAGGCACGGGCTAAATGTCCTGTGTGTGGGCGATCCGTCTTTTTCCCGCATATGGACGTTCAGGCATGGTTCCCTTTCTGATTGCTGGGTCAGAAAGGCGAGGAGGCGGATGCTGAATAACATGGGTCGGAATTATACTAATCGCCGCAGGCTGCGACGGTCCTGGTCCCTCGTCTATGGTCAGTTCCGGCGGATATGGTGACTGCGGGTAATTTGGAATGACTATTTCCGCAGGTGTCGTAATCACTACTGAAATTGGCTAACACTGTCTTAGACATTACGGTTGCGGGTGTAGTGACCATAGCCAGATGGCTAATAACTGATGCGGGTGCTGCCGGACTGGATTTTGCAGGAGCCTTTTGCTTCTTACTCTGCTTCAGGACCGGTGTGGATGAAGTAACTGGTACCGGCGTAACGCTTCCTGACATGGCTGTGGGCAGGATTTCACGTCTGGCTGCTGGCACGTTGCTTATGGTAGCCACAGGAAGACGATGACTAACGGGATATCTACGAGTAGTGTTCTTCGTGTGGGCCATTTTCTCGGTCAGAAGAACTTTGACTGGGAACCAAGATTCGAAACGGGTGGCTAAAAAGGCACAATCCTCGTTCTCTTCTCCAGGAACTAATGTTACTTCTAACACACGGTGATGATATCGGAGCGCGTGGGTCACCCCGTAGCGAGTAGCACTGTAGAGATACATGTGTACATCACACAGAAAGCTGACTGGAAGAGATGATCCTTATTAACGTGAAGTGTGAGGTCGGATCTTCTAGTAAAAGTTCTGGTACAGGGCTCTCTGCTAGCTAATAACGAGCTGCACGGGAACCGTTTTGGAACTGGCACCAATTCTTCTTCAGACGAATCCGATAACGCTAAATCTTCAAGGAGTGACGTCGTGTTCCCGCATGGTAGTTGGCTGCGGGAACCTTATTCAAAACCAAATGCCCTATTTCTTCATTGTATTTAAACTTTCCAGGCCAAGTATAATAATGAAATAATAATAAAACAGCAAAATTTGGTTTACGACACGAAAGAAGCCTAATGCTATCTGTTCTTCCCTGGTGTCGCGTTTTGACGGGAAGACAAAGTTTCAGAGTGCGCTTCCTCCTTTTATACTATTTAGTGATGTCACAGGTGGCGGATGATCACACCTAAAAGTTTTAACAGGTGATTTGGTCATTCTTATTTGAAAGTTTCCTCTTTTTCTGGCCTAGACGTCTAGGGATCAATTCTTCTGGCATAAAGAGAGTACTTTTAATTATAAGAAGAATGGCTCGTTAAACTTGTCGTAATTTCGCGCATTTAACAGCCTTCGATCAACATAGAAACGTGGTACTACTTTTTCTTGGCGGTGTCTCACCTTTTAATTAGTGTGAGGCGGTTCTCCAGATTGGATGCTTATAAACTTGCCTATTCTAATTTTAGGCTGGAGCGCTCGATGGGGTGTGTGCAAGCCAGGTGATGTCAGCGGTAATCTCCCGGACTCACCCTCGCCGCTTCTCCATCACGCTGTGGTAGTCGCGTCTTTGGGCGGCTCTTTTGTTTAAAGCATTTGATCCAACTTTCTGGAAATAGCAGTAAATCTCACATGGCTCTAAAAATACGTGGTCGATCGGAAACATATATGCTGTTTATGGCGACGGCCAAAATGCTGTTGCTGAGGTGTAGTCTAGCTGTTGTAGATGCGAGAGATAGAAATATATATGTTACATCAAGATCTTTATAATATCCTGTATTTGCGCGAGTTCTTTAACATGCGTCTTGGTATGTGTCTGTAATAGGTAGTTCGCAGCCCGTGTTGATTTATAGACTGGAATGCAAGGAAGAGAATTTTTGAAATTCTCTCTGTAATTTTACTGTCAGATTTGTGATGCCGCTTTAACGGCCCGTGCGCAAATGATTTGTAACACGGTAGAGCAGTTGTGTTCTTAATCAAAAATATAACAGTAAAGCTGCAGGTAATTTGATGTGTGGTTTAAACAGATCTATTCAGGCGGTAGATCAACGTTACTGATCCCATCAAGATAGCTGTGTTTTCTGAGTGGGAGGGCTGGCCAAGCATTCTCCTCAATGGGTAGAACTAGCTTCATCCCGGCCTAAACCAGACACATTAATACCATTTAATACTGGTTAAATTACAGTACAACTCGAAAAGTATGTGCCACAGTTATTACAATTTACAATGCCGTCGTTCGTAGATTGTGAATACAGTCAACCCGAGTGTCTGTGTTTCTGACATGTTGGTGATTTGAATTTGCTACGCGTGACTGGTTATCTGTGAATGATACTTGCGCTGTGGTGAAGGTGATGTGTTTATGGCTGCCAGGTGCGGGAGTGGGGAGGGAGTGGCGGCGTGAACGTCAATTTTATCGAACCCTGAGGGTATTTCACTCTGTAATGGCCGAGCCCGTGGGCGGGACAGAGTTACTTTAGAGCGCAGATGACCTGTCGGATGCTGTCGTAACTTTGATCAATCCATTGTCGAATTCAACTTTTCGGTAGTAAAATCCTACTTGTGACGGACGACAATGCAGGTATTTTGCTCTCTTAATAATATTTACTATTATTACGTGTAGATGAAGTATGTAGATTTAGATGTTTCCGTACGATGCTGGGAAAAGGGAAGGGGGAAGGAGAGTTGGACAAACGTTCCTCCCGTGACGCATACTGTAGATGGCTGTAGTGCATGCCTTATATCCACATGATCAGTTCTCCCGTAACTGGATAAGAGGGTGTGTGCGGGAGATTTGTTGGCTGTTGTCTGTTGATGATAATGCTGCTGTCGGGATGTCCGGGCTGCTGTATGATGCTAATGTTATAAGCGAAGTGGGCGCATCCCAGTTTTCCACGCTGGTGAACGCCAAGTCTGTTGTTATGTGCGGGAGGTGTAGTCTGCGGGAGATATTATTTCTCCCGCAATTTTGTGCGGAGGAATTTGTTGCGGGAATTTTTATGTCTCTACCGGGAATTAATGAACACTGGTAGGTGCTGCTAAATGATGTTGTTGCCGATGTTGAATGTCTCTGTTATGTTGAGTATAACTGACCAAGTATGTGCTGTACGCGTAATGACGAATTGACGTATCCCGTCTTGAAGGCAGGTGTGTTCTGTAGGTGTTGACGTTCTGTCTGTTGTGTGATGTTCTGACTGCTCACGGAGGAGTATGGTAGGCCGATTGGATGGGGCGGCCTTTGTACAGGGGGATGTGGTCATCTCCCGTTACACGACGGTTGGTGTCTTGTCATAGTTTTTAGACACTGGGAAAATTCGAGCCGAGAGTCTGCTGAACAGGCTGCTTCCCTGCCCACCACGGGGTAAATGGTGGTCGGTGCGGTGCGGGATGCCACCCCTGTTGCAGCAGTCTCTCTCATATCTGAAGATTGCCGGTCAACAGACGACGAGTGGAGTGAGAAATGGACTGGGCCGGTTATGTCCGAACTTGGTGTATGGATTAGGGATGCCAGATGGATTTGTGGTTGTGGTGCGGCAATGGATATGGGTTCCGCTTGGTGGGAATTGGTTTGGTGCTTTGGGGGGGGGGTCGGGTACACCTCGTTGTACGGTTTTGCGGTTCTAGACACGCTAAGGCTTACCATATGTTCGACCCCACAGGAAGCATGGCTTGGGTCAGCCTCAGCTTCCGCTTGTGGTAACTATGATGGTGGGCATTGCATGAAGTGGCTGGGAAGGGGAAGAGATCGGAGAAACAACTTTTCCATCCGATCCCTTGCACAAAACAAACACAAAATTCTTCAGATACGACTTCCCAGATTGAGTAGACCCGCGTCATCATCGTCAGCTGCTTGTTCACCCACGTTCTCGCTTGGTAGAACTGGGGCTGAACTGGCACCGCGGTGCTCTGCGCTAACCGTGGGAATACTAATTTCCGAAGAAATATCTCTGGGTACCGGTGTCACGAGAAACGCCCAGTCCGAGCTCTGGTGCTGGGTCATCACTGACACAAGGTTTAAGTCGATCGAAGTGGATGACTGAGGCCCGGCCATCTGAAGCACGGATATGGTAGGTTACGTCTGACGTCTTACCTACTACCACACAGGGGCCTTTCCACTGGTAACTTAGTTTACTTGGCATGTTTTCAGACCGTCGTGAATCGTGCACCCAAACTTCCTACTTCATACGGATCTCCATGCACTCTCTGGTCATGTCATGTCTTTTGCCGCCGATGTGCAGTGGATAACGTTTCTCTCACTAACTCATGGGCTAGTTCTACCCTTTGCCGCAAGAGTTCGACATAGAGATGGTCAATTTTTCTCCTGGTATTCGAGGCATGGCCAGATCCAGGGGCAAGGCTATTTCACGGCCTAACATTAACCGAGCAGGGGTGTATCCCGTGCTGGAATGTAGTGATGTGCGGAAAGCCATGAGTACATACGGGAGCCGTAGGTCCCAATATCTACTATCAAGGCGTGTTTCCTTAGTAAGCATTTCCGCGAGAGTTCTGTTGAACCTCTCTACCATCCCGTCACTCCGGGGGTGGTATGGAGTTGTCCTTGTCTTGACGATGTGGAACAATTTGCAGAGCTCTGATATGAGCCGGCTCTCAAAATTACTTCCTTGATCGGAGTGCACGTCATAAGGCATACCAAAGCGGCAGAACACATCGCTGGCCAAGACCTCCGCTACGGTGGATGCCTCTTGGTTCGGCAGAGCAAATGTTTCTCCCCATTTCATAAAATAATCTTGTAATACGAGTATGTATTTATTTACATCATCCGTCGTATTCAAGGGTCTGAGCACGTCGATAGCCACTCGCTCCCATGGTGCACCAACAGTCTTAATTTGAGATGGTGCAATATGGTGTTGGCCAACAGCACGTCTTTGGCATGGGATACATTTGGCAACGCATGCCTTGACACTATCGCAAATTCCGATCCAGTAGAATCTGGATTTGATACAGGCAACAGTTCTTTCCACGGCCAGATGCCCGGCGTTATAATGTAGTTGTTTTAAAATAAGGTCACGATAACTTTCCGGGACTACCAGACGGTTATTAATGTATAGAATATTATGGAATGTATTATTTATTAATTGACATTCTTCGAACCGTTGGTAACAATCCGTGGTGGATAGTGGTGCTACCGATTCCTTGGGAGGATGTACTCTCTCCTGGATCCACGCGTATATATTTCGTGTCTGCACGTCTGTTGTTTGGTCGTGTGCGATTTTCTCCAGATTCCATTCTGCACACCATAATTCAGGGAACTCCGGAATTGGCTGTGTTGACTGTGTCACGGTGGCGGCCTCTTCGTGTTCAACCTCCGCACCAACTCTACTGAGGGCGTCAGCGTTACCATGCAATTTGCCGGGACGGTGAACAACGTTGAAGTTATAGGCCTGCAGGGATTCCTGCCATTTTGCTACCTGGCCCTCCAGATTTTTTAGGTTCCTGTGCCAGCGTAGTGAGGCATGGTCTGTACAGTGTAAAGGGGTGCCCGTACAGAGTGTTTATAGTACTTGACGAAATGTACCGCCGCTAATAGTTCTCGCTTGGTGGTTGCATATTTTCGCTCCGTTTTATTCAGAGTACCCGAACCATAACCCAATACCTGCTCTGTTCCGTCTTATGTGACCTGAGATAGAACCGCGCCGATAGCGTAAGCTGACGCGTTAGTTTCTAAGATGAAATCGAGGTTTGGATTAGGATGAGCAAGAATCGGGCGGTCGTCAAGAGTTCCTCCAGCGCCCTGAAGGAACCTTCACACTCACTCGCCCACTCGAATGGTCGATCTTTTTCGGTGATCTTGTAGAGGGGTGAAGCAATCTCGCTGAAATGTCGGATATAACAGCGATAGTACTGGCATAAGCCAAGAAAATTCTGTGTCTGTGACTGAAGAGGGCGTCGGCCACTCCGCTACTGCCTTAGTTTTGGACGACTGAGTAACCACTCCATCACTGGATATAACGTGTCCCAGGAACTCAATGCTCTGTCTAAAGTTCAAATTGGCCGTGCGGAATCGTGAAAGCACAGTGTCCAAATTTATTAAGGTTTGCTCAAACGTCCGAAGACCATCATCAATGTAACAGAGACAGATTTCCCATTGCAGGGTGGTTAATATCTGCTGAATGAGACGTTCAAAAGTTCCGGGAGCATTGCACAAGCCGTAGGGCATCTTGCGGAACTGGAAAAGATCATCCTACAAACGAATGCGGTCTTTTCCATGTCAGCTTCATCCATGGCCACTTGCCAGTAATCGCTAGCTAAGTCAAGGGTACAAAACCACTTGGCTCCGGACAAGGAATCCAAGGCCTGATCTATCCGAGGTAACGGATAAGCGTCCTTGACGCTAAGATCATTAAGGCGGCGGTAGTCGATACAAAACCGCAAGTTTCCGTCCTTTTTGCCAGCTAGTACTATTGGGCTAGCCCATGGAGATGCTGAGGGTTCGATAATACCGGTCCACAACATGTTATTCACTTGGTGGTGTGCCTCCGCTTCTTTATGAATGGGGAGACATCGTACTGGTTGATGTACGGGGCGATTATTGCCCGTGTTGATGGAGTGCCGCACAAGATGAGTTTCTCCGAGATCCATGTCTCCGGAGGAAAAACTATCGCGATATTTCTACAGTAGTTTCCGAATTTCGTGTTTCTGTGATTGCAGTAATCCAACTGTGGCACATAGATATAAATCATGTGACTTGCGCATTGAGAGCGATCATGTAATCAGGGTCGGGTTCCAGCATGGCGATGTGTGTGTGTTGCTTCCTAATTGTGGTGCGTGGCCCATAAGATTTGTTCTTGTCCCGGCTCAACTGTGGTGGTACTTGATAATATAACCGCATACGTGTCGTATAATGATGATACCGGTCGAGGAGGTATTCGTCGGCTGTGTATGTCGAGTTCCTGTTGTTTGCAATGTATGATGGCTTCGCTGGCACTGAGGAAATCAGCGCCAAAGAAAGCATCATTATGAATAGGGGCGATGACAACTCGCTGTATGAATTGCATCTCCTCTATTTGGATGACTATATTAACTACGCCGGCTACGGGAACATAAGCTCCCGCAGCTGTCCGTAGATAAATGTTTGTAGGTTTAAGGGGAGGCTTTTTATGAGGTGGGATGCTCTCATATAAGCACTTGTTAAATACCGTGATTGAAGCGCCAGTGGCAACGGTGGCACTGGTGGAAACACCGCTAAACAGACAGGCACATTTGTATATCACTTTGCGGTGTACCAATGGAAGAGTTTCCAATGATGCCGTTTGCGACAATGGTTTCGGAGCGGAATCATTCTGTATATAATCGGTCTGTTTCAGAATGCCTTCTTTTAATGTAGTGGATGGCTGAGTGAGGAAGGGGCCAGTCCGTTGTCGCCGCTGCTGTGAGGTCTGTGGCGAAGGCGGAGCTGGGGGTAGCAATGATGATGGAGATGTTGCTGTTTCTGGGTATGCAGTATTAGTGTAGACAGCGGTGCATACGGGATGAAGGATAAGCTCTACCTGCGCGAGCCATTTCTTGCAATGCTTCATAGGATGTTTGGGCGAAGCACAGAAGAAACAGTGACGTCGCCAGGGATGTGTTTCTCCCAGTCTACGTCGGCGTTTATGAATTCACGAGGTGGAGCGAACCATTTCTCCCGAGTCACTGCTGTCTGTGGATGCGGGAGATGATGTGCGGGATGGCATTTTGCATACCACCAAGGGACACCGTGAATTCAGTGTCTTGGTGGCGGGACGTGGTGCTTGCTAAAACGTTGTTTCAGCGGAGGTGCTACAATCTACCGTTTTACAAAGGAAAGGCTTGTTAGGTACAGAGATAGAGGGGAATGGCAAAGCTGCAGATGTGGAAGGCATCGACATATGTGAAGCCGTGCGTTTTGGTGTGTGTAAAAGCTGAATTTGGTTGGTAATTATTGGCTACTGAATGTTGTTGTATGGGGGCCGCAGTTGAGCCGGGAAGCAGATACGAGCACTGAGGTGATTCTACTATCGGTGCCCTTAAGAGTTTAATGACTTCTCTGGTTGCGGGGTGCTGCGGTCAGGGGCAGGCGTTATAGATGGGGGTCAGTTAGGACACCGTTCCCTCCAATGGCCTGGCTGACCGCATCCGAAACAGGTGTTTGGTGGTGGTGCGGTGTTGGTGGTGTTCGCTGTTGTTCTATAGTGAGTGGTGGCGAGGTTCGTGCCGAGTGTGGTTACTACATTCATTAATGCCGAGATCTGTTTATTGATCTCGTCTATTCGTTCCTTCATATTGCCGTTATTGTTATTGTTGTGCTGGTTCTTGCACCCGGGGGCTCCGCTGTAGCTTCCTCTGCAGTCACACACCCTTCCTCCAGGCGCTTGATTCTGATTGGAATTCCGTGAATTTGTTTGCTGTGGTGCTGGTGCGGTAGGTGTTGATGATCTGGAGGGAGCATTGGTGGACGTGGCGATAGCTCCACCCTCTACCTCACTGATAGGGTGAAGTTGGCATCGGTTGTTCTTTTCCCACTCCAGAAGGTTTTCTATGCGGACCGCGGTAGCCGTTAATTGAGCCAAACTCCCGTGGTCGCCAAGAAATAGTTTTCTTTCAGGGCGGGTTCACAGCTTAATGCATCGATGAATGTGTCAAGATGCAGATGTGTTATGCCTTCTAAGTTGGTGCTAGGATATGCATGGGTGACTAGCCTTCTGATTCGACTAGCTAGCTCGGGAAGAGTTTCTCCCGCGCGTCGTCGGAGATTTTTAAGTTGTACGCTTGTACCCTTTGGCTTTCCTGGTGTGGTTCACTGTCCCCGCCACACCGGATGGACACCCAGTTCCCCACACAGGATGCAGCCTAGGCAAGGTACCTCTCCGTATATGCCTGAGATAAAGACCTGGCCAAGTTAGGGGGACATAATCCGTGACAGAGTCAAGACGCACACTGACAACTCCCGAGCCGAGTGGACACAGTACTGGGTGCCAATAAGGTCGTCTAGGCATGGACCGCAGCCCAGCTGGACCGTACCACGGAGGCGATGCCCGCTAGACGCATCACAGCTAAGGCCCTCGCGTAGATCGTTCTTTGATGTCATTTTAGCTGAGACCCTGCGCAGATAGTACTAGACACGTTATCCACCCCATGGGTACCTGGCCGCCAGACTGCTTCACCCACCCGGCAAGTGACAGGTTACACCGTCTCACACACATACCCTCCTCCCAAAGAATCACTTTTCATGACCTCTGATCACAGGAGGCATGACTCGCAATACGAACGCTTGCCATGGCCTGACTGTACATTGAGTCATCTTGACCACTCATAACCAGTAACGGGTTGATGAACTGACATGATCAAGACGACCGGCCGGCGACCCAGTTGATAGCGATCACCATTTGAGCTCACGCACAGGGGCAACCGACGGTCTGATCCGTACCTATCTGCCAACAGAATATGAACTTCTAGTCTGCCAGAGATGTTCTGGGTGTGGACTATCATCCATGTATCACACATGTCCACTTACTGAGACAGGATGAACCCAAGCCTCAGCAGCCCGAACATGATGCCGACTAGATGGTACCACAGTAGGATGTTAATTCATCCTTCGTTAGACACAGAGGTCCTCAGTTTGTCCTCTGCACTATAACGATTTTTCGTGTCCCCGGACCCTCGCTGGCCCACTGCCGCCTATTGCCATCACCCTTCGAGGAGCTTATCCCTCTCGGTAACGGCTTGTTTCTCCGAGAGCCGTCGCCAAATCGTTCAGCTAGTGCTCGTTCCAATTGGGTGTATAATCAGTCCCTAGATCCGCAAGAACTTGAAGGGCATTTCCGGAAAGCTTTGCGGCGAGATATTCACCCATCTGCTGATCATTCCAGTGGTTAGTTTGACTTATTATCTCGAGCTGGATTTTATAATTGGCCCAGTCACTCTCCCCGCTAAATTCGGGAGGGAGAATGACCCGGCCAAGAGCATGGGAAGAATGAAGTGGTTGAAACCCGGGTGGTGGTGGTATCCGGGAGACTGATGAGTATTCTGATGCTGGTCATTGTGCAGGTGGTGGTAGCGGTGGTGTTCCGTCGATGCATATGTCGAAGAGCGAGAATGCGCATACTCCAATCTAGTGAAGCCTGCCCTGTTGTAGAACCATAAACTGGCATGGGTCTATGGACGGGAGGCGGAATACTATGAAGATTATGCGGACGTTCCTCTCGAGGTGAGGACTGATGTTCCTCATATGGCGGTGGTGCAGCCGGCTGGCGGGCGTGGTGTGTAGCATGACTGATGTACTGGGGAAAAGGTGGTGCCGGTTCCTCCCGATGATGCTGCGGTGTTCCCCTCGAGTATAGTGATGTGTTTGATGGGGGCGGCACGGGAGGTTGTCTATGATATGGACTGTCACCCTGCCATATTGTCTCCGTAGATGACACGGGTGAACGATAGTAGTCTGAAGGATTATGAGTGTGCCCGTAATCGGGTCTTTGTCGTGATCATCCACGATTTGGCCGATGGAGTTGGCCTGTCGCGGACGTCCGATATGGTTCTAAACTCTGTTCCCACCTGTGAGGCATCCCGAAATGTGCCATCACTGGCAGGCGAAAACAGGTTATATCGCGGAGTTGTTGATTCCATTGGTGATTTCTGGCATAGTCACAGAAAGGTGAGCATGTGAGCTTGGAATCCATCGTTGACGCTACCAATGCTGGGGCAGTTTTAAAATATCTTTTTAACCACGAAAGGGGGGGGGGGGCGCCACTGCCCACCTAATTAATACGTTAAACACAGCAAGAACACGATCAACGGACGCGTGTCAATACCTATTTAAAAACACATTAATCTATGCATTAACGCGTCATTTACACAATAGCGTCTCACCGGACATTTAGAACAATAGCGCACAGCGGACACCTGCATGAATAGCAGCCACCCACTCATTTAGAAAAATAATGGACACCCACTCATTTAGAACAATAGTGTACAGCGTATACCCGCTCAGTTAGAATGAAACTCATTCAAATCAACCAATTAGAAAACAGTATTTAAATGTCAAGCGCTCATTTGCATAACAATAGCACACAGCAAGTCCCTAGACTACTAACACCTTATAGACATACCAAACGATCACACTGACCTTGAACTTTAGCCTCCATCCTCCTGATATTAGAAAGTATGTGGCCAAGTTTAGTCGCAATAGGGTGAAACCCTGCCGAGATATAAAGGTAATCACGATTGGGCGCTGACAAACAGACAGACACACACACACAAGACATTAGTGTTACACTGATGGTGTTGGTGGTGGTATATTGGTGAAAATCTTGGCATTTTACATTTCCAAATTTAGATTTGTATCATGATCACAATGACCTTGACCTCAAATGTCTGCGCTGCTCCTCCTGGTTGAGGTAATTATACGACGATGCTTAGTTCCAATAGTGTTGAGCTAAATCAAAAATTTAAACCGAAATGAATAGCTTTATATTAAAGTCAGTGACCTTTAACTTTGACAACATAACCTCAATAGCATTGTGCTCCATCCTCTTGATACAAGGAAGCATGCGTCCAAGCTGTCCCAATAGGGTGACACCCTGCTGAGGTATAAAGGTAATCGCGATCCGACGCTGACAAACAGACAGACAAGACACCAGTGTTACACTGATGGGCTATTGGTAAAAATCTTGGTATTTTGCATTTCTAAATGCAAATCTAGATTTGTATCAAGATCACAAGATATCCACTTGATATATAACTGATCCTGATGTATAAGACAATATGTTGAACGAAGCCAAACACTTAACTGTAAAAGTAACTTTTTATCACGGTCAGTGACCTTGAAATTTGACCTCAATATCATTGGGCTCCAACCACCTGACATGAGGAAGCAGGCGCCCACATTTAATCCCATTCGGCTGAACCAATCCCGAGATATAAGCGTAACCGGGACATGATGCCGACAAACAGACAGACATGCACGGCGTAACGGAACCCATCGATAAATTGGCGAAAATTCAAAATTTTGCCATTACTAATGTGACATCAGGCATCCCACAAGGATCAGTTCTGGGACCCATGTTATTCCTCCTTTCATCAATGACCTGCCTGGAACAAACGTACACCTCTGTGCAGGTGGCTGCATAGTTTACCGAGTTGTGAAGTTAGCTAGTTAGAGTAAATGGGTTACAGAGTTCCACCCATCCAAGTGTCAAGTCCTCCAGATCACCAAAAAGCGATCCAATGTACCAGCAGAACACCATATCCACAACCAGACAATGGAAATTGTGAACCATGCCAAGTATGACCAAATCAGATGACGTGATGGGACTACCACATTGACATCACAGCCAAGGTGATTGGCACACTTGCCTTCTGCAGCGCAACATCAAACACTGTCCAAAGAACATAGTGGCAATGCTTCACAACAATGATTTGGTCCATCCTAGAATATGCATCTAGTGTTGGGTCTCCCCCCTACACAGAAAAACATCAAAAACTTGAATGGGCCCAGAATCGTGGAGCTCACTTCACTCATGGTGACTAGCAAAGACATGGTAGCGTCTAAAAAATGTGCCATGAATTATGATGGAACAGCCTACAGGAAAGATGATCTATGATGAACAATGACATACATGTAAGGCATCATGAATGACCTTGTGGACTACCCCTCTCGACATCTACAAACGGGTGCAGAGCAGGACAATGGGGTCACAACAATAGGCTGCTAGTACCACATAGTCGCACACTAGCACAGCTACATCCCAGACAGTGCCAGACTGTGGAATTTGCTGCCAGCTGAAGTGGTTAGTCAGCCATCACCTGCACTTGAGGGTGCCCACTTCCACTAAACACCACTTCATTGTACATATCCTGTAAATATTTTTTAGCCTGCACAAAGATGACCGGTACCGCACATACACCCCACCCTGGTGTAATAATACTCTTTACGAGGTGATTCAGCATAGCTGGAAGAAGAGAAGAGCGTTGTAACTATTCCTATAGTATGATATCCGTGTCTGTAACAGTAGTTTTATGATTTCTAAATTTCCAGTTTGTTTTTTTAAAGCAGATGGCAGCAATATATGCTCTGATATATTATTTTGCCCGTACCAATTACAATGATGTATGCTTAATATACAAATTGGATTTTACATTCAGATCAATGCCAGTAAGGACGGTCAACATCACGCGCGCGCGCGCGCACACATGCACGCACGCTCGCTCGCACGCACGCACGCACACGTCTATCAAATATTCTGTATCAACCCACCCAAATATGCAGGGAGTCATTGCATGAATACTGGATAGGTGATGAAATGGATACCGATGGACAAAGCAATAACTGGACGTACACAGACATGTGTCTTCAAATCATAAGTTTTAGATAGCTGATGAGCATGGCCGAAAAATTTATATCAAGAGACCATATCTAGTTACCATAATACCATTGGACAGTAAGTTAAATCAAGAGCTTATATATTGATCGAAACTCTGTAATTTGCTAAAGTAACTCATTTGAAATGTCCAGCATGTATTTCTTACATCGGTTTGGCATTCTCATTCAATGGTATGAAAATCTGTTGGTACCACCTGTTGGTAAAAACCAGCCCTTCTGGTCCAGAGACTAAATGGTGAAAAACTATGTAGCTTTAACCTGTATTATTAATAAACTAGGTCAGACAACCTTATTCTTAGAGTTGCTAGTTTATGCATATAGGTAGCAACCCACCAAGTTAGAAGCCAATAGCTCTAAAAATTAAAAACATGCCATCGATGTAATATCTTTTTCCGTTGGGTCCCACACCGTAGAAAATCTAAGGTGGATAACCCTGCTGTCTGTAATCAAATCAGGCTCATTTTCATAATGGGTACATTAGATGCGTAGATTAACATTTTGGACAAGTTTGATCTGGATCTTCACAGAAATAACAAAACATGCCACCATTATTGACGATGCGATCCCAGCCAAAGTTGAAATAGTAAACTAGCTAGGAGAGTTAGTCAACCAGCATCCTCAATGGTTAATGCAAAGTTAAATCTGATTCAAAATGGTAGATAACCTTTGCTTTCTACATTTAAATACACATAAACAAGTAAATATTTCAATATCTAACTGAAGTTTGAGGAAATTATACTTTCCTGATGTATGTTAATGTTCTCAAGGCCTATTACCTTCCCACTTTATGGCAAATGGACGCTGTTTGACATTAGTACACTAATGTACTCATTTTCATAGCATCATAGCCTCAAACGCTTCCACCAGAACAAAGCAGTAACACATTAAATCTTGTTTTGCCTGTGAGGTTTCCATGATTGTGGGTTTCTGTATAATCGAAACTTGTATATGACATTTCCTACAGGAGAGTATAGAGATTACATATTGATACAAAATCATGTGATTATTTTGAAAACAATTTGACTGAGAGTTGTTGCTGTCTATGGCTAGAACACGCCCAGTCAAATTATTTTTGAAATATTAATTTCATATATATTAGCTTTAAAACCATGTTTATTAAAGTTCAGACAGAAATGGGATAACATTAAAAATAGGTTTATTTATTGATTCTGTTTATTTATGTAGATCCTTGCTGATTATTCTTAAGACTATCTCATTCAAAGACTTATTCAAATTGTTGCCAAAGATATTCCAATTTTAAATTTAATTTGATATCCAAAATTGCTGTATACTGCAGATGTTTAACCCTTTAACATTCATATCAGTCAAAATGGCCTCTGCAGTAGTCTTGAGAAATATCCATTTGCATACCAACTGAAGACTATTTTTGAAAATTTACCACTGAAATGACTGGCGCGATAACCTAGCCAGTCACTGCAGTTGTAAATTTTCAAAAGTAGTCTTCTCTTGGTCTGTAAATGGACATTTTCTGAGAAAATGTAAAAATTTTGGGAACAAATTTGAGTGTTAAAGGGTTAAGAAAGCAATATTTCCAAAACGTGCACCAGTATTTCTTCATTCCAGTGGTAGTTTTTAAAATATTGACATCATTATGATACGGGATAATTAACCCCATCTAAATGAATGCTACGAGTATAAAATTCATGATGAAAATGGTTAACATGCAGGTATAGAGTCATGCAAGCTAGTACAGTGGATGCCTTGTTAATAAGTGACCAGCTTTACCTAGGTTGCTTTGAAAGGCAATAATTGCCCAATCAATTACTGATAAGAGGTGTGATATTTAGACCAGCTAAACAGGTTTCTTACTCAGACTCACTTGATCTATCAGTTTTATGCAATTAACCCTCCCATACCTTTAATGGTAAAGCCAGCCCAAACTGCTCTCTGCATTGGTCATGAGTATTGGCCATTTACTGGGCAACAAAAAACTATTTTTTTAAATGAATGGCTTGATAAGCAAGCTAGTCATTCCAATGGTAAATTTTCAAAAATAGTCTTCCTTTGGCATCTAAATGGAGATTCACAAAGCAAAAATCTTAAATTGTTAGGCTAAATTTTACCCACTAAAAGTATAGGAAATAGTACCAAAACATTTACCAAGGAGTTGCTAGTCTTATGTTTATTACCTTTGAAAAGTTTTTCAAAATTTCGGTATGAATGGGATAGCAGAGTTTATTTATTTCGTTTATTTATTTAGATGTGTTAAACTATCTGACTCAAAGTAGTTTACTGGGAAAGCTTGTATTCAAATTTCACCCAAAAATATTCAGAGCTTTTATTTAAATTTCAGATTCCTCCTATTCATTCTCATTCCTTTTCACATAACTGTTCCTCGTACTGCTTGTGTCTAAGAAATCAACACTATTTCCAACATGAGCCGTCTACAAATTTTAATCATTTGACATAAGTGCAAGAAAGGCTAATTAACCCCACCCCATCTAAATGAATGATTTGAATATGAAATTCATGTTGAAAAGGGTTAAGACTCCTGTATGAGTCCTGCAAGCTAGTATAATGGAGGTGTTGTTATAACATGACTAGCTCTACCTACCTGGCTTTGAAAGGTGTTAATTACACATTCTATTACTGATAAGAATTTGAGAATTAAAGGGAAATTCCAGTGAAAATCGGGAATAAGTCAACTAAAAATATACTATAATCCGAAATAGTTGCCGCAAAAAAATATAAAATACAGTTCCATTGCCGAGAAATAATAAAATGAAGATGCCCAAAACGCTCGAAAATGTGACTCCTGCATCCATTTTCTCGCAACGAGAGCGAGAAACCGCGAGATTATGACGTCAACGACACACCACCAAAATATCGCCAGCGCTTTTAGATTTACCTGCTTACTTCGCGTTATGAAGGCCGAATATTAATTAACCCTTTAATGACCAAATTCTGTCAGGAAAATCAGAATATTTCCTTACTGAATGCCCATTTGCAGGCCAAGCGGACTATTTTTGAAAATTGACCACTGGATTGGCTGGTTCGGTTTCTGAGACAGTCGGTTTAGTTGTAAATTCTCAAAATAGCCTTCTTTTGACCTGCATCCTCAATTTGACGATTGCAGAGGTCAGTGCTGGCGTGAAATGGTTAAATCGTATCATGTCCGCATGTCAAGCATGGGCTTGCAGTAATAGAAATGATCATGGAAAGGGTACGGCAATTCACATTTTCAGATACCGGATCCACAGAAGCATCCGCATGAAAAGGGGCTAACGGAAAGATGGCTTCATAACATCGGCACTGGATGGATATTTTCCACATTTAAATTTGGAAGACACAAGTTTAGAACATATAGTCTGTATAATTTTAAAATAATGTGTCATGCATATCAAAACAAGACGCGGTACTTAATTTTAATATAACAGAATCAAACTCGACAATTAACGTTGTATTTGCTTGCATCAATTGTAAAACGGGATTTGCAAACCAAAATGAAACGATGTCGCTGATTGCCCGGTCGGTCAATTATAGGCAACCGCTTAGCGGCTTACTTCGTAGACGATAGTAGGTGACAGCTAGTAAATAATGACAAGTGCACGCTAGACATAATTAGTAATTTAGTGCTTTCACACTATTGAAATCCAGCGTTATTAATCATTTACAACGTTTACTCCCAATTTTAAAATAACTATGCAGAGTGTTGAATACTCTGAATTAAATTTTCCTGGAATTATGTTGCAGTAGCTTCCAAACTAATTAGTTTCACACAATAGGCCTATGCAGGGTAAATTTTAAGCTTTCTGCTTTTCTGACCTTGAAAGAGTTAACTAATTGATCCCAAATTTTTAAATGTTGACCCATATTTACTGCCTGTTGAATATTTTGAAACTGGAATATGACTGCAAGCAGAAGTTGCAATAGCAACAGCTTTCAGAGAAATTACGCTCAACATTTATTCAACTAACATATTTTTCAAGAATTTGTTGTAGCTGGTTGATTGCAAACACGCTCCTGGCATAACCCTTCAATGTCTTTTAAAGATAGAAATTGCCCATAAGAAAACAATTTTTGACAATTTAGCACTACAATGACTGGCGCGATCATCGGGACACTAATTGCACTTTAATTTCCTCCAAACACTGTGGCAGTGTCAGTTGTTTAGGCAGGATGCTAATTATCCATGAGATGCAAGATTTACCTCCCCTGGTTATGGCTATCCTCGATCGGGCATAGAGAGTAGGTGCGTCGGTGACGTCAGCTGCTTGTCCAAAATGGCGCCTCTATCTACTGGTTACTTTAGCAATTTAAATTGAGGATATCTTTTTTATTTGTTGGCATAAAATTGTGCTCTTGGTCTCAAATTAATGCGGAAAATTAGTACTTTACGTCAGATGCATAAAATCCCCCAGTGGAATATCCCTTTAAACCAGCATTACAAGACTCAGACAGTAGGATTCAGTTAGAGAGCAGTACAGTACTATACATTGGTTAGGAATTGGGATGTAACTGCAAGCAAAGCTTATTTCATTCTATATATGCATTGATAATGTGTCTTATATAACACACACAAAATCATGTGAATATTTTGAAAACTATTTGACTGAAAGTTGTTGCTGCCTAAGACCATAATACTTTCAGCTAAATTATTTTCAAAATATTCTAAAGATTTCAATTCCATATTCTTTAAAACCAGACTGTTTAAAATTGACGATGACATTTGTGAAGTGTATGAAAAGGAATTTAAAAAATAATTTCAAGGCACTTTCGTAACTATTTATATAAGTATTAGCTCTATACTTAATAGGATGTAGTCTGTGTTTTTATAATAAAAATATCATTATACTATGATTGGCTCATATTTTTAACACTGAAGCCCTAGCAACTATGTTTAAAGACAATCATCCTGTTGATTATTTTGACAGATTTACCTGGAGATTGTTGCTTCTTAAGGCAACAACTGCATCCAGTCAAATCAATTTTTAACATTCAACAGTATGTCATGCAGAGTTACGGAAGATGAGAAATCTGTATTAAATTTTAGTTTGCAATATGCATGTACATTTGAATGTAAGAATTCATCAGAAATAGACAGAGAAGATTGTAAGAATTTATCAGAAATAGACAGAGAAGTATTTTGAAAAGTATTTGAAAATACTCATTTAAGGCAAAAGTATTTGTATTTGTATTTAAATACATTGTTAACTTTCAAATACCTGAAAAATGTATTTAAATTGCTTCAAATACAAATACTTTTGTATTTGACCCCAGCCTTGCTATATACTCAGCTTTGTTTGAGTAATAAAAATGGTGCAATGTGACAAATGTGGGCGGATGAGTGTTTGCAATCTGTCACTACTTTTGTCAAGAGCTCCGCAAACGGCACTTAACACCATGCCATGATGACAAAGCAAAGAATGGGAGCTATCAGAAAATAGTGATTTCCTCCTCAGACATACATGTAAAACAATTACAGACCAGGACAAAATGACAAAAGGACACTATGACGTTTCAAAGCAATCTGTTAAACGGTCATGGAGTAATTATCCGGAAACCAATTTTAAAGGACACTGGCCATATTTGATTTCGAATCATCGTCAATTTCGAAAGGCGTCTTCCTCAGAGGTAATCCAGTCAGCCTATGCAGTTTCAAAGCGATCCGCAAAATGGTCATGGTGTTAGCGTCTGAAAACAATTTTCAAGATGGTGCGCTTGGTTGGCGACCATCCTGGATTTTGAATCACTGTCAATTGCTAGAGGTTTCTTCCCAAGACCTAGTCCAACCATCCAGAGGTTTCAAAACGATCAGATAAATGGCATCGGAGCTTAAGCCTCTGGAAACCAAGGTTTCAAGATGGCTACCAGCCACAGGAGTTATCATCCAGAAACCACTCTGCCACCCACACACCGTAATCAAATAACACTCTGCCAATTTTTTGGTGGGCCATAATAGAGGGATCAATTTCTAGCTTTGATTGCACAGTTTTAGCTAAGCTCTGCACACAGTTTGTGCATGTTGGGATTGGTTTATATACTTTGAACACTAAATTTTTATAATCTTATTTTTAAGCTAAATATACACGTTGAAGATTTTGAAACTAATTTGATTGGGTGTTGTTGCTGAATAATGGCAGCCATTGATTTTAATAGGCTTCGATAGGCCACTACCTACGGCAGCAAAAGAGTCTAGTAAAATTTGTTTCAAAATATTCAACAGAATGTGTATTAAATAGTAAATCCATCAGACATACAATTCGTACACATGACAGACGCCAAATGTTCATGACGGAGTTAGATACGTTATTCATTATGAAATCTGATTATGATGTCAACCTACATGTGATGTAATTGATTACAATGTAATATACTTGAGTGACAGATCGGTTCACTAAATTGACATTAGTCATGTTAGTTTGGTCATTGATCTGCTTTTACGGACCATTCTGCTCTCGCACATGACCCCATAGCAGAGGTTTAAGTTGAGACTAGATTCATATGATCAATACACCAGATTCAACAACACGATTAGCAATATTATTCAATGTCATTTTAAATAATGATTTCTTTTAGATTAAAATAGGCTATTGTATATTTTTATGAACAATGTTCTAATATGCAACATATTTTTATCATTAACCTCTCATCAGCCTTCATTAGTTCACTTTCCGAAACCAAACATGGTCGAGAACAAAAGCAAATAATCTTAGCTAGATTACATACTACCAGTATTTCAATGAAAGATTTAATCCCAATCAAATCAAAATAAATAAATTGTTAGAATCTTCAACAACTCAAATGTTTTTATCATTTATACATCATGACCACAAAGTAATTCAAGCCCAATAAGACTTAGACATGATTTAATTAATACTGGGCTAAATTTGTAATTTACGTCTGGATTTAACTGCCCCAAAACCACCTAATAACGATTAAGCTACTTATTTAAATACTATGTAGAGTAGACTAGCTAAACAACAATTTCAAATAATTTAATGTCTTGTTTGCTTTGGACAAACATATAACCTTGTCGCCACTTTCTTCACCAGCCCAGCTATGATTGAATCCAGACATAAAATAACGATATGCCCTCCGACTTGTGAAAGCATGCTTAAACCATGCTGGTATGTATATACATGCCATAGAGACATCAGATGTCAGAATTCTCAATTCAAAATTGTACAAACGATGGTTATTTTGATTACTGTACTTTGATATAGGGACTAATGTTAATGTACTAGACATACATAATCCATCTTGACAAAAACAGGGTTATACTGTGCTACATGAGTCAGATAATGGATTAACCTGTAATGATCAAGAAAATAAACATTATATGTATTACTTTTTGAATGTTCATTTGCAGGCCAGGCGAAGGTAATTTTGAAAGTGTACAACTACTCATTTCAGTAGTAAGTGTAAGAGTCTTCTGCTGCCATGCTAATGAAGACCAGTAGGGATGTTTTAGTTGGCTTAACCATCAAATGCATAACACGTTCACTGACAAATCCCTGAAGAAGTATATTCTTTACAAAATAAAACTTATTCTGGTTGAATATTTTGAAATTAATTTGACAGGAAGCTGTTGTAATTTACCTGTAGGGTGGTAGCGTTGAAAATGAGATATGGGGAATTCATCGGTGGAAGTGTTCATATCATTGGCTGGTCATAGTGTATTGCATAAATGTCCAAGTATACATGGACCACTGCACCATAATATAAAATCACTAAAATCACAAGTAATTTAATGTGATATTACCAAATATATTTTAGACAGTAATGGACCTTTCCGGTTTTAGCTATGCCCCGCCCATCTCTAGCTAAGCTCCACCAACAACTCGCTCGTGTTGGGATCGATCGATCGCTGAACACCATGATTATTAATTTCCAAAAAACTACACAGGTAAGCTGTTTAATATTTTGAAACTGATTTGATTGGGTGCTGTTGCTGCCTCAGCGCGTTTATTAAATAGCAAAGAATTACAAAGACATGCAATTCATATGTGTCAGACCATTTGAGATTTGGTGACGGTCTATATGGAACCCTTTGTGACGTAATGATTATGACGTAATCATACATGCGCCGAGCTGATTATGACGTCATACGAGGTCTGATAATAGATGGATACTCTGGAAAGGTGACTTGTCATTGCAGGCTATTATAGCAAGCATTATTATAGCTAATGACACAAGTATAAAGGTCTAGGTGAGGGGAAAGGCCATGCAATATCTCTAGCGGTAAGGGTAAAGCAGCTAAATATGAAGTACCGTACATTAATACATGCGTGAAATCTTCTTAGAATTAATAACGAGTCTTAAAATGTAGCAAGATACTGTGTTTGAATGTTCTTATCAGTCTCAGAGATATTAATCGTTCAACTAACGTCAGTCCACATTATGCTAGCTCTCATCATTTACAGCCAGTCACTAAACTCACAAGTTGGCAATCATTTCATTATCAAACTCAATGATAAATAAATTTCTGGCAGTTGAAAATCAGGATACAATATTTAATTGATTAATTTGCATAATAATATAATGCTAAGAGTATTGGTTTAAGCCTATAATCTGCTGCAATGTGATGTGCAACTTGCATATTTAATTTTTTTAAAAAGCTATGATACATGTGTGTATTCACCGACATATGAAGCTATGAAACAATATCAAACTGAAGTATGACACATGGCCATAAGCATGATACGGTCTGAATCCGAATCTTCACTGCACAAAATCGTCACTATTGATAGATTTCCATCGAAAGTCATCTCTCTTAGTAATTCTTTAACCATTTAAATTCCAGTATTCAGGAGGAAATTACGACCAATGAATAACGAATCGAGCAACATAACAAAGTCATGTAGTTTTACACATATATATCATAAGACATTAAAATCTGTTATCAAAATCACTCCTGCATCCAGCTTTAACTAGCAGACAGGCTCTACATGTTTATCCTTAGAAAAACTAACATTCTACTCAATTCTCAGATCGGATGCTATGCACTTTTACAATTGCTGTCCTGCCATCCTCCTTTTAGTGTAGGGCTTTACAAAAATTACACATTTGTCAGACATTTAAGTTTTCAATGAATTCAAACAAACCTTTAAAACAATGGCCTTATTAAGCTGCCTACCATGATCACCGGATACCTTTACCTAAAATTATTGCCTCCCACTAGAATAGTTCTGATAAAACGAAACATTACTTGAGAAAACATTCGTGAAATAAACCAGATGATAGAATGACTGACTTCCCACAATAACACCCGTCTGTATGGACAGATTGAATGAAGACATGGAACAACATACATAATTATATAGATAGTTAGATATAGGCACGAGGCACCGAATGTAACAATTGATTTCCCCAGTTTTGTTATGCATGAGAAAATGGTTTAACCCTTTAATGATCCAATTATTTCAAGTAAACTTTAAATATCTGCCTACTGAATGTCAATTTACAGGCCGAGAGAATACAATTTTTGAAAATTTATCAATGGAATGACTGGCTCAGTTATCAAGCCAGTCATTAGTGGTATATTTTCAAAGTGTATTCTCTTGTCCTGCAAATGGCCATTCCAGAACAGAGGCCGGTTTTGACCATTAAATGGTTAAAGAATGCAATAAAATAGCTATGAACACCCAAACAAAGAATTAGTTTTTTCTGGTTTGTCATGGTTAAAGGGATAACATTGACATTTCAGTAGCTTAATTTCGAGACAACAATACAAGAAAGTGAGTGCATATCTTTCCTCAAGCTTAAAGGGGAACACAAACAGAAAAGGGTAAAAGCGTGCCAATTGATGCTTTTGTATAATTTAAATAAAATAAAATATTTGCATTTTTTTAAATTCCCAAATTGTAAATTGCGCCAGTGATTTTCTTCCATTTTCCATGAGAATCACTGAGTGACATACATGCATGCATTAAAGATCGTCATGATATGATTGAGTGAATATTTTGCTGTTGATCATTGATGGCTCACAACAGCTCATTCATACACACTCATGTTAATGAGATGCAAGAGAAACACTAGTGTTTGTTCAACTGGAACTTTAATCGACAACAATGTCCAGCTTTGTAACTGTATTTGACGCCAGTTTCTTCTCTGAAAACATCTGTTATGTAATCTGAATTCATATGGTTGACGATTCACTTGATGGCGTCATATCGTGAATTTAATCGTGTTAAAAAAATTCATGATTTTAATCAAAATTTCAAGTGATAGTTTGAGAAAATGAATTAAATTATTAATTCACAAAATTAAATTGAAATCTAATTCTCGTTTGTGAACTCCTTTAACGAATTTCTCCACCAGATCCATAGGGTTAATGATAAGAATGCTGACATCGTCTAAATGACGATGATATGTTAGTATTAATAGATGACAGGCCAGTGCAAATCTCATACTTCCGTTTTCGGCACACCAATATGTCGTTAGTAATCATCTACAAAATTTCACCTCTAATTATTTTACATCTGACAATGTACACAGTACACAGACTCTACGCAGTTTAATGTGGTCTAAATGAAGAACACATCCATATATTAAGGGACCTGTTCATAAGTCCCAAAATCAAATCAATTTTACAAAACACATTATGAACATACATCAGGTCTTCATGGTGTCGTTTTTACAGACAGATTATACTGTAATGTACACATTCATAGCAAGAACTCGCATTAATCCATACACATAGCTGTCAAATTGACAACGAATTAGTACACATATGCTTATAAAATATAGCAAATAACCCAATAACAAGGTAAATAAAGATGCAGCAGAATGCAGGTTAGTCAACTCAAAATAATATAAATTATAAGCAATGCTAAATAATGACAGCAATCAATCAATGTCACTGATGCCACATGTATACATGTTAAGTTTATTGTGCAACTATGCACTAGCCATATGTTGTCACAGTAGGTGTCACTTGTCCATGTACACAATCAACCAATATTACCCATTTAATGGTCAAGCCACCCAAAGACGGCTTTGGTACTGGGATTGAGGAATTATATGGCTATTTGCGGGTCAAGAAGAATTTATCAAATCTTATCACTGGAATGCCTGTCTCGATAACCAGGTCAGTAATTCCAGTGACAAAATGTAACCTTTTAACGGTTAAGATGGGTAAAGAAATTTATCTTTCTTTGATTTAGTAAATGTCCATTTCCGGGCTAAGGGAAGACAATTTTTGACATTTTGCCACTAGAATGAGTGGCTTGGTTATTGAGCCCATTATTGTAGTAAATTTTCTAAAATCCTCTTCTCATGACCTCTTAAGACTTTTTCAAAACCACATCGGTGGCCTGTTCTGACCGGCTTGACTATTAAATGATTATTTACAGACAATCTTCGCTTGGCTTGCAAATGTACTGTCAATGGATAAATCCAGTTTTAGCTATGCCCCGCCCATCTCTAGCTAAGCGCAACCAACGCTTTGCTCATGTTGGGATCGATCGATCACTCAAAATTTTCCAGAAATTATACAGATACACTGTTGAATATTTTGAAACTCATCTGACAGCAACAGCGCCCAGTCAAATTAGTTTCAAAATATTCAACAGGATGTTTATTAAATAGTACAGACATACAATTCGTACAACCTGACAGACTATTAAGTGCTTAAGACATACTAAGTCGAGTCATTCATGATGTAATTGATTATGACATTAGTCTACATGTCACGTAGTTGATTATGACTTCCTATGACTGATGGATAAACTGGATTCTTCTATTGTCTTCACCAGTTGAGGCCACCAAAGGCAAGAGCAATCAGAACTTTCTAGCCATCACCATTTCCATGTTTTCTCCGGATTTCTTTTTGAGATCAAGATCAAGGCTTGAATATCCTAGTTTACTGGAGAAACATTTCATCTGTTTAAAGTTTCTTGCAAACCCTCTACTAAAGAAATGCTAAATTTAATGCCATAAAATTAACTTTTAACACATGAAAGAATGCCAGTATATCAAATTCAACTATACAGGAAAGCAATAGAATATTTTGAAACAAATTTAAACAATCCGTGTTTCCACTGGCAGTAACAACTCTCAACCAAATTAGTTTCAAAATATTCAGTAAAATATTTCGTATATCATAGCAAAGTTGACATTTCTCAATTGTGAGTTTAATCCTTTAACACTCATATCACCCAAAAAACCCTTCTGCAGTGTTCTCGTGAAATGTTGATTTGCAGACCAAGAGAAGACTATTTTTCAAAATTCGAGATAATTGACTGCATTGGAAAGATGGGAAAGCATGTGAACATGTCTCTGAATGTTTGTTTATCTGTCATATCAGTCAAGAGCTGTTTCCATAAAAGTACACACACAATTTCACTAAATCTTAACACATGTGCTACAGCAAAACAAGGCAATAACATTGGTCATGATACGAATACAAAACTAAAATAGGACAAGTGTTGGCTATCACTGATTCTTCTTGCTACATGTTGTTATGCCCTGTAGGTGGGGCTTAGAATACACCTTCTGTATCCTCTGTGTGTCGTAAGAGGCGACTAAAGGAGGTAAAGGTGAGGTAACCCTGACAGAAACCTCGAGTGCTGAAGACAGAGGTTCCAGGCCGCACGGCACACTCTAATAAACCATGGATCCACGCACTTAACGCTTATGATCATGTCGATAGTCACTTACAGGACTGGCGGTATGATCAGCGAACGACAAGAAGAAGAAGCTCCATGTTGTTTGTCTGTACAATTAATATTTCTAGAGTACTGACAGTACGCTTAAATAAGCCCATTAACAGAATAATATATATTGTGTGTGGGTAGGTCCATCACAGAATAGGCAATTGACAATTCCTTGTAATATCTTTTTTCAGATAAAGAACCTTTGAATAACAAATATTTTTACATATTTTTCAACTAAAAGTGATCAATGGAGATAACTCGTACCGCTAGCACATATCAGATAACGAAGTACATGTAGCGCAAGATGATAGAAGCTACCTACGCAATGTTTGCTTGATAAAAAGGTGTGGAAGAGTGAACATTGTGACCCGTGGCACTCAGTCATCATCAGCTGTATGACATACATGTACATAGTATTATTCTCCTTTATTGACAATATTAGTCACAACATTAGAATTTAGCAAAATACAGTACCAAAAGGCAGTATGATCATCTAGTCAAATTTTGAATTCAATTTTATTTTTACACCAGAATAAATACATAACAACTATAAAATCTATTTACATATGCACAGATTGTAATAGAGTCAAACTGAAGTACATGTATTGTTACATTGTACAACTTGTATTTTGTATCTATACCACACCCACATTGTATCACCGATATACATATTAAAACAAGGACAAATGTCGCTAATATCAGCGTCATTGATATATTTTCAATCGGGCCACAATGACGCTGAAAGTGGCTATTTTGGAAACAATGTTGTCGAAAGCTGTTGTTGGTGCAATTTAGCTTTTGACCCAATGGCTGCTGTCCTTGGGATCCCCACAGATATGATGGAAAAACAACCACCCAAGTATGGAGAGGATTGCTCCAGTATGACCAGAGTTATTGAAAAATGTGTCATGTACATTGTGAAAACAATGTTGCTGAAAGCTGTTACTGTTTTGCATTAGCTTTTACGCCAAAATTGGGATATGTCATAAGACCCCCAAACGAGCTTCCAACCAACTTTGTCTTAAGAATAAGAAACACAACAAGCAGTGCGTCCCATACTCGAAGTACATGTATCCCTTGCGCATAGCGATGCAGGTAACCAAATATAGAATACATTCAGATTTCCAGGCCTTGATTCTAAATTTTCAAATTCCATGATCCATACGAACCCTGATGATATAATCACAGCTAATCCCTATGCTATTGCAGCCATTTATAAAAACACCATATTTGGTAGAAAGTGAGTCAGTGAAAAAAGGGCATATATGCAATTATCTTTCCAAGCTTAGTTCCAAATAGGACACCTAATCAATAATGAATCATCTGAAAAAATACTGAGCAATTCACCAAGCATGCGAAGACTTAGTATTCACAGCAGTTCTCTGGCTTTGAGCAAAATGACTACGACCACGTCGTGCATCTTCGCTCAGTATACAAGCATGTAGGAAACCAGGGGTGAACGTTTGATAAATATGATAGTGATCCATTTCAAGCTAAGCTCCGCCCATTTTGAATCGATTTTAATACGGAAACCTGAATTCCCAGAATCTCAACTTCAACATATACACGTAACTATACAAGTAAGCTGTTGAATATTTTTAGACTAATTTAACTGTGAGCTGCTAGCAAACAAATTAGTTTCAAAATATTCAACAGAATGTTTATTAAATTGTAAATTCACCTAGACCTACGTCATTTGATTGTGATATTAGCAAACAATGAATGAATCCAGTCTTAGCTGTTCCACGCCGATCTCTAGCTAAGCTCCACCCACGCTTCAACCGTGTTGGGATATATCGAACTCTGAACTCCTTGAAACTCAATTTCTAGAAAACTATACAGATACATGTAAACTGTTGAATATTTTGAAAATAATTTGACTGGGTGCTGTTGCTGCTGCCAGTCAAATTAGTTTCAAAAGATTCAACACAATGTTTAGTAAATAGACATACAACTCGTACAACGTGACAGACTATTAAGCATTCATGACAGACTTACATGCAATTCATGATATTTAGATTGTGACATCAGCCTACCTATGACATAATATATTATGTCATGATGTCATACATTCATTATGACGTTAGATCCTTTCAGAGTGGCAGATTAGATCCCTCCATGCCAAGCAAGTTAGGGAATCCTGAAATATATGCTAAGATACTGATCTGTACATACATGTACATGTACCAGTTGTGCTGTCTTAATTAACAAGAGGAATCCAGTCTGTTGGTCAAGTATATAATCAACTAAGTCACATCTAGCCTGCCTTGCATTCTTTAGGGAAAATATTCCTGCGCGTTCTGCGTGTGCAAAAATCGGCTTTTCTCAGTTTGTGTAATATATGATGTAATTAATGCAAAAATACCAGATTGTCAATAGTTTGCAGATTTACCAAACCTTTTTCCCTAAACTGATCGCAAGACAAATGTCATAATCAATTACGTTATGAATGACATAATTAAGTCCATCAGAAATGCCTAATAGTCCATCAAGTTGTATGAATTGTATGTTTAATAAATATTCTGTTGAATAGTTTCAAACTAATTTGACTGGGCGACGTTTTCTGAAAATTGAGATTCAAAGAGAACTGGGTTCGATCGATCTCAACACAGACAAAGTGTGGGCAGAGTTACAATGTAGGCTAGGAATGGGTGGGGCACAGATAAAACTGAATTCAGCCATTATGAAAAAATAAAAAATATTTTTCCCATCGTCAATTATCAACATTTCGTTGCAGAGATACTGTACAACAGCATACATGCATATTATGATCTATCTTATTCTATATGCTCTATTGCTGGCACCGATATATGCAATTACTACATGTACATACTAAGGCCCTGTTGATTATTTTGAAAATAACATTTTGAAAAAGCCCCAACAACATTCAGTTACACATAAACTGTTTTCAAATGCTTAGTTTCACAAGTAATTCATTTGAAATTTCAATGGTCAAGTTAAGTTAGCCAATAATTGTTTTTGAAGCAGTCTTATGAAAACTCTAATTGCAGACCAAGAATATTTTAGAACTTAACTTAACATTGGCATGACTGGCCCGATAACCGATTCTGTCATTCCATTAAAACTTTTAAAATTATTTTTTCTAGGCCTACAAATGGAGTTTCTATAAGAAATGATTTAGCGTCTTGGGCAATTTTGACCACTGACTGGATAACATGGTTGTATGCACCTTGAAATAAAGAATGAGATGTGTTATATATACATGTAAGAACATGTTGAAGGAGCTTGGCTTCGTATATTTACATGCAAATTTCAATGAGTACATTTACATGCAGCTCAGTTTTTCTGGCTCTGTCATTCTAGACACAAGTCACATGTACATGTTCCAGACACACACCACTTTACAAGTATACTGTAGTATGTACAAATGGTCCTCTTCCAATTTCTTTCTATGCTGGCAAACTCAACTTCTTGCCTTTCAAAACTGAAAAGAAAACACATAAATTTTCATTTAGCATTAATAGAGTACAGCTCAGACATACTTTAACATGGTTCCAAAACAAAATAAAACCTGTTGATAAATATTTTTAACGGAATTGGAGTGGAAGATATTGCAGTAATGCCTTGTTTCTGTTTTTTGGAAACATGTTCAGTTATTTGTCTGCTGTACTGTAAATGTACACCGCAGTTTAATTCCGTGTGACACAAATGTGTACATATTTCCAGATTTCAATGTGCAAGACCTGTAGAAATTGGTGCAGGTTATGCAAATATTGTTCACCAAGAGAAACAACTTACAGTACAGCTCATAGTTAGCTTTAATTAAACGAATCCTAAAGCTCGTTTAAAATGTGTCTAAATAGCGTCATTTTCTCGTAGTGATCTACTTAGACATCTTGAATTTTATCTTGACGGGTTTAAATTTTGACACTACGGGTTTGACATTTTGAAGGACGTTGCCCTATGCGTTTGGTAGCATTTGAAAATTTTCCGATTAATTAAACCCGCCATCAACCACGGATCTCCAGTTCTTTCGCCGAATCCTATGGCTAGAAGCAAACTGGTACTCTGTTCCTAGTCTAGGCAGATCCGGTTATCAGTACACTTTTACTCCGTATATGTATCGCACGTGCTTTGCAAACTTTGATCGATTCGTACAACAGATTTTAACCTATGTCAATTTGTGGCTGGATTTATCAGATGTATTTAATTTAGTGTTTCTTCGCGGGATTCGTCTAATTTCTGCGTTTTTATAGTGAAAATCTCAATTTATCTAATCCGAATGGACACTCGTCTTGAACTGGAACACCGTTCCATTCTGATGACATCATCGTGTAATATATTTAACCTCCTTATCTTTGATTCGCAGAGATATTCTTGGAGATGGCAAATCTGATTGGTTGAACTAATGTCATGACGCTTTGACAGTTGTGTACTATTAGACAACGGTAAAAAAGCAACATAACCTAAACAAGGATTTCCAGACTTTAGCTGTGATCTGGACAAAAACCAAGTTGGATCCAGATTGGGTACAAATTTTAATCTATGGATATATCGGAAACAAACTGGTTAGATTTTGCTCAAATTTTAACAAAGGAGGTTGTGTGATCATACATTAAGATTTAACAACCTTGGATGCGATCAAAAGAAAATTTTAGGCTGTGGGTTACACTCTCTGATAACTTGGATCTATCTGACGATGGAAAGTGATAACTAGATTGTTTGGTCGATGACGTGTCATAGCAATCGACCACGTTCACTACTTTGACCTCTTTAGCCTACCCCACCCCCAGGGGAGGAGGCAAATGTAATAGCAGAAATGTGGCTGCAATGCAACCATGAATCTTGACTTTATCGTAACAAATCATTCGGCCGGGGTACTTGGCTCTAACCGTGGGTCAGCAAATGGAAGGACTGCCCAACGGACTGATATAAATGTCTATCTTAGTATGACTCTGATGGACTGGCTGATTGACTGTTGGTGCAATTAACAGTCTAGCAAGTGAGTTGATTGCTGGCTGGCTCAGTCACTGACGGATTGACTGAATGGTTGACTGGCTGAGTACTACTTGTTGGCTGATTGATTGACCGCCCAACAGCTGGTTGCTTACTTCTTAAATATGAACAACAACTCAGACTAAATGTTAAATAACTTGATTTTCAGTAAAATTTCATCCTTCATTAATCATGTACTTATACATTCAGCAGTTTTATTCAGTCATTCTAGTGTGGTTCAGCTAGACCCAACACTATCTTCTGTCTATCAATCTCCTTCATTCTTCTTGCACACAACTTTCATCTTAAATTTATACAGAAATTCACCCATTCATCGCCATGTCAATAAACAGAAATAGCTTTTACATAACAGCAGGTAGAGAGCCATAATAGAAATAATTAATTATCCCTTTCATTTCCAAGTTCCAGAATCTGATGATTATTTTGAGAATAATTTAATCAAAAGTGGTTGCTGTTTAGACACCAACAACCCTGAGTCAAATTACTTTAGCAATTAATCATCAGAGTCCACATGGATACCAATATGGTCAGTATATATTGTTTGTGTTACTTTGAGAATGAAAGGGTTAATAGCAGTTGGTCAAACATTACATAAATTATAATATAAGGCTTACAAGAAAATTCCACCTGTGACATGTTTACATCTACAGTAATTCTGTAAGTATTCTTTTATCAAAGTATAAACTTGTAGAAACTAACTTGTGTCCTGCTAATTGCACACCTGCCTCACCAGTCAGTCTATTCTTGTTGATTGGGCAGATTACTGGACAATGGGCATAATTATGGCACAAGTCTGGCCTTTAGTGGACAATAAGTAGGCTGTAAACCTCTTAATGCTGAATGGTCAGTCTACAATATTCAATGTCTTGTTTGTCGACTAGCTGGTATCAATCTCTTTTAGCTTTGCAACTCTTTTTAGCAACACCTCTAAAATTTACACCAGAAGTATTATAAGACATACATAATACTTTTAATTGCTTGATTGAATGTAGAAATTTATGAAACTAATTTTCATAAATTTCAGCACAATAATTCAAGTACCATAACTTCATGACAGCAATCAAACATAAAATAAATTTAGAAGGCTTATCAACAAGAGGCCCAAGGGCCTGTAGCGCTATCCTGGACGGTGTATGGCAATAACGGCTGCCAGCAGAGAAGGCCACTACTATGTTAAAAAAGGCTGCCTATATAATATACTGAGTTTGTACATGTATACCTATCTATCTTTAAAAATTATTTTCAAAATATTCAGCAGGTTGCCTGTATACCCTTATCTAATTTCCACTTCCTATTTTTCTTTTCAGATGAGGCGGACATACAGGCGAACTGTCAAAATATCTCATCTGATGACGGTTGTTGCTAAACACAGATTTATAAATACGGATAAGTGGTAACAAAAGTAATTTTATAATGTTCAAGTTTCGGTATAAAACCGTTTTAAAACAAACATGAATAAAGTAAATTGGTTGAATAATTTCAGTTTATTTCATCAGTTATTTCTATAGTCAACACATACTATAACATGCGAAAAACTACTGAATGTTTGAATCGCATTCCATAAGGATCCAAAAGTGTAGATACAGAAAAAAAGAAACATAAAAATCATTTTGATCTTCATATTCAATATTGATTGTTGTTCTTGTTTGATATGTTGAAGCCTACAGCCATATGATCATTCCACCCAAGTTTCATTGAAATTGGGACACTAATTAAGGAGTAGGGTTTTAAATGGGTCTGGAGTTTTCAAAAAATCCAAATGGCCACCAAAAATGACCACACAAAATTCTGAATAGAGCTCCTAGAGCCAACTACTACAGAATCCTTCCAGCCAAATTTGGCTATAATCCACCAAGCGCTTATGGAGATATGCATTTTGGCAATTTATGGCCAGCCGACTAGGGTTGCAATCTGGTAAGCGGTTAATGAGGAGTAGAGTTTTGACAATTTCTGCTGAATCTTTCATAAAGTCAGATTTTCACATAAAAATTGACCACTCAAAATTCTGTGCATGTTCGGAAGCCAAAAGCATTAGGGTCCTTCCAGCCATATTAGCTTGAAATCCGCCAAACTGTTAATGTGGAGTGGCGTTTTTAAACATAAGTTGACGGATGGATGGCGGACAGCAGATGGTTGCCATGCATATCAGTGACTTTGACCTTTTGGTCAGAACATCATTGTGTGATTCCGTGTCATTATAAGGAGGCAGGTGTCCAAGTTTGGGACCAGTATGATTAACCATACATGAGCTTAAACATAAAAGTTGAGCTAAAGGCAAATTGGACGCCGCTTGGAGACATGCAGGGTATCACAATAGCTTGTTTTGCTTCATAGTTGACATAAAGATGGCCTCTTGTACTCCATAGTAACCTACAACATTTGTTTGAATTCCATCCACCGGTTTCGGAAGAGTTGCATTACACAGAGACTGGCCTGGATCGCTGTGAAAAATCTGGATGTCATAAGGGGAAATGATCTGTGAGAGAAGGGGTTAAAATTAACATGAGCTCGAGGTTAGTAGAAATTGACCAGGGCTAGTACAACTTGTAACTGACCAACCCAATGGTAACAATTTGACATGTCAACCCTTTAATGGTCAAGGTGGTAAAAGAATTCCTCTGCTGTGATCTTCAGAAATGTCGATTTGCAGAGCAAGACGACTATTTTTGGAAAATATACCAGTAGAATGACTGGCTCGATAATTGAGCCAATAATTCCAGTGTTAAAATTAAAAAAATAGTCTTCCCTTGGTCTGCAAAGAAGATTTGAAGGGCTATAATAGAATCTAGTAATCACTAGTCCTTCTATCTAAATGTAGTAGCACATCTTGCTTAATTTAAAACTATAGGGAGGGTGTCAAATGAAGCGCGAGTGTGGGCAGCACTATGGGAAATCTAGATAAATCTGGAAGACCCCATCTTTGATTACATAAAATAAATGTTGTCAGTCAATCCGCAATCATATGGATAGACCACATAGCAAATTTAGTTGAATTCCACCCAACTGTTTGGGAGGAGATAGCATGATGGATGGACGTAGACAAATGTATCCAAATTTTTTCAAAACATGGAGATAAAGAAATGACGAGATTTTAAAGTTAAGTAGGTAATTAATTCAGTCATACTAAAATGTCTTTTGGATTGAGAAATTAGGCTACCAGAATCATTTGCCATGCCACATTGTTTTCAGCACGTGTCGGTGAAAGGGATAAACATAGCAAAACCTGGAATTGGCAAGAGGATAAAGCAGAAATTTTGATTTTCTAATAGATGGATCCACTTTTAGCTATGCCCCGGCCATCTCTAGGTAGGCTCCATCGATGCTTTGCGACTGCGCGTGTTGGGATCAATAAGTACTTTGAATCCTGAATTCCAAACTTCATGGTAACTATAGATAGCTACCTTGTTGAATATTTTGAAACTAATTTCAAATAATTTGACTGGGGTCTGTTGTTAAATATTCAACAGAATGTTTACTAAATAGTAAAGACATACAATTCGTACAACTGTCTTTTAAAGGTTTATGACAGATTTAGCTATGTCAACCTACATATGATGTAATTCATTATCACATCACAAACAGTAGTCAAATCAGCCATAACCAGCCTCTGCAGTGTTCCTGAGAAATGCCCTTTTGAGAATACTATTTTTGAAAACTTATCACTGGAATGACTGGCTCCCAGAATACTTTTGGTCAGCAAATTGACATTTTATGAGACAATTGGAATTTTCTAGACCAAATTTAACCATTAAAGGGTTCAGCAGAAATTTACATTTTCTTGACAAATATTGGACAGTAAAGGGTTGTAAAGCTGAATCATTTCTTTGATCTTCAGTGGAACAAGGATTGAGAATTTTTCCCTACTGTGAACATTGGAACAAGGTAATTAAAGGTAAGTAAAGCTCCAGCTTTACAACCCTTTACTGTCCAATATTTGTGAAGAAAATGTAAATTTCTGCTGAGCCCTTTAATGCATTACACGATTACGATGATGACATTTCGACAATTATCATTTACAGCCACAAAAAAGCTAAAGGCGATGCATGTACTTAACACATATACGGCTCCAATTGCAATTTAAATTTACATGTACGGGTCCTTGACAGACTATAGACAGATTCCACTTTGTTTAATGATGCGTAGTAAGAATCTTTGTAGCGTTACTGAATACATTTGATTGCGCGTTTGACTTTTTCCGTGACAGGTTTAAAATATTTCCTGATACGTTTAGCATGTTTTAGGACGGGGTAGACTTTCCGTTAGACGCACCTATAAAATAAATTAAATGCGTTTGGTGTTTGGCCACGCCTGGAAACGCTATGAGGTTTTGACGCTAATTAGATGCATTTCTGTTTCGTTCTTGCTTCGTCAAACAGTAAAGCCAACTATGATCTGTACTGTATCTTTAATGTCTTGAATGAGTTTCTTGAAACGACAAGTTTCCTATACATGCCAAAAGTAGATTACTTGCACTTTTTTAACCATGTTTGTAGTTCCATAACTTTTACTAGAATAGTTAAGATTCTAAATGCACAGTACATGCTAGTCATAACTTGTTGATAAAACAAAGCGCAAAAATGAAGATTAAATTTTGTTGGGGATGCGCTGGTCGGTGACTAATTGTGTTCCATTCGCACTGAAGAAAAAATATATCCAAACCACTGAAAAATTGTGTTTGAGAATATTTGATGTGCGCGCTTGGAGTAAAAATGGCCACGTTAATAAAATGGTCATGATTTATTGCAAACACGCGTGTAAAGATCTCCTCATTTCGTTTTAATTTTTTCATTGGCTGGCAGTCTGCCACTACTCAAATTATCCAATGAAATTGCTTATAATATTTCTCACCTTGAAAAATTTTTTACCCAAACGAGAAATATTCTGCACAGATCAATTAACTGCAGTGTAGGGTTTCGCGATTATTCAGTTTTCATATTTTGGATTATATCATACATGTCATTGTGCGTTAGGGTGGGGGAACTTGAACAAAGCTTTATTCAATACAAATAACTACAGTATGTATCAGGGAATATTTCAACTAGTTACGAATATTGATATCGCTGACCACTAAAACAGTCTAATTGGCAGATAGTAATAGGCATTCAGAAATGCTATGATAAACAATTAGAGTACTAATTCAGATGACAACATCGATACAATCCGGAAAAACCCAGACACCCCAGTGTCATGAATGTAAGCGACCAACATAAAATGATCCAGTGGAGAAAATTTGCTTGAAAGCCAGAGAATTAAAATGCGGGAGATCCCTTTTTGTGTTGGCAACAAAATAACTTCTTTGTGATTGGAGGAGCATGACATGTTCTCGCGAGATTCCATACGCTAACAGAGTTTCAGACAGGAAAGTTACTGGAGATCACAATGATCATAACCATTCACGTTATCAAATTGGCCATACCCATTTTACCACAGTATTCGGATCAAATTTAAAGAACAATACTCGGTTACCATCACATAATGATAATATATAGTGATATTTGAGTATTTATATCCAAGTACTTGCTCTAAAAATTGTTGATTCATGTACTTCTTAATTTGATTTAACCTGAGCGGATTACTAACATCATGTGATTTATATTTTTTTCAGACATTTTATATCAAATTTTGGATTTATTAATAAAGGATACGCAATATTTAATTATTTCACTTCTGCGATGATGTTTTTGAGGAGTATACTAAATATAGCCGTAGGGCACACCAGCACAGAGCCTTGGAATTCACCCTACTCGGAGCCAGCAAATACAGAGCTAGGAGAGGACGTCATTGCATAAATCTGCTAAGCGTGCTACGAGGTGACCTCAAGAAAGCAGGATTAGGTACAATCAAGGCAAGAATGGACCTGAGGATACTAACGATTTTTGAGGACAAGACACAGTGGGCAAAAGCGAAAAAGTACTGATTGCAGCTGTAGGATGTTTCTACTACTACAGCCGCAGAATACAGTAATCATACATATAGGGCGGCAAGAATTTGCACACGGAAATTGTTCAATTTTCGTGTTAGTGTCTATCAATTCTAACCATTTTAGAGAACTGATTTCAACTTTTTCTTGAAATATACCTAAAATAAGCCCAAGTACTTTCTCACAGATGTTTGTTTGGAAATTGAACACCTTTTGTCCTAATACAATCCTAGGTTACTAATAGACGATGTACGTTACTTTAAAGTTTGAAAAACAACTATCTTGGAGATTGCAAATCTTCAATTATTCGATTAGTTAGTTTTGTAATTATCCAAGATCATATTTTAAATAAGCGTGATTAATCGAATAATTGTGCAAACGTACTGCAGTGTCAAATTTACTAATGGCCGCCGCATGCATGGAGACCAATTTGGGCAATATATACATGTATATAGCGCTAAGATGTATTGAATATTATCACTAAATTAATACAAAAATGTTTAGGACGCACTTCCAAAATGAAACTTCTTGATATTTAACCATGGTATGTCTTTTAAACGATCAATTGGCAGGTTTGTAGAAATAAAATGGTGGCCGGAACGATGGCCAGAACACAGCTTTAGAATGTTTCATGTACTCGCTATGTGCGAGTCTGTTTTTCACTGTGCATATGATATGCACTGTGTAGACCAGTATGCCAATAAAAAGATCATGGAGCCAGGATAATGCAGTGCATGACCATTGTTGGTTAATTTTACAAAATTATGCGCATGTGTGCACTTCATACGTAGTTGACTTTGCACAATTGCCAAAACGTGAAGGATATTTCCCGGTTCTCAACGATGCGTATTTGATTAATAGCTGGATTACATGCCGACTTCATTATGAGCACGTTTGCATTAAATCTCGCATTTTTTATTCCAAGCATGCACATCAAACATTCTCACAAGCTTTTCTGTGTTTGATAAACTTGTTTTTCTTCAGCGCGAGTAGAACGGGATTAGTCGCAGAATGAAGGAAATTTCAATTACCCTTTCTCAGAGATCTAACAATACTTACCATTACATTACTTATTGATAATACAGCTATCCTGATAGCTGGCTCTAGGAATCTAGATTTAGAAATCTTACTGGCTCCTGGAACCGGTACCCGATCTTACTGGCTCCTGGAACCGGTACCCGGTTCCCAACAACCTGGTACCCGCCTGCCAGAGACACTCATATTGTTTGCATAGCTCCCAAACAAGAGAATACGCATGGCTTGCCTCCGTGGGACTGGGAGGCAGGGTCCGTAACGTAATTGTAAGTATTGTTAGATCTCAGAGAAAGGGAAATTGAAATTTCCTCCATTCTCCTTCGATCAATACCTACCATTACATTAGTCATTGATAACACCAGATTTAGTCAGTAACCTGGTGGGAAGGGGCAAGCCATACAAAGCCTCTCTTGCCCCGGAGAAAGAACTTATCTACCCTTGACATAAGGAGACCTAAAAGGCCCGACAAGCTTTGGGACCGAATCACATTCTCATCACCGCTAGCCCACACCCCACCCCATTTCTCCTAAAAAAGGGAGAGAACTCACGAACATGCATCTCGCCTGAAAACACAAATGTGTGAAGAGGGTTAACAGCTCTTTAAACATATAAACCTGGGAATGAGCATGAATATATAAGATGAATGATCACGATATATAAACATAATACAAACAAGAGCTCCGCAAACGGCGCATAATACCCCGCCATGATGACAAACCAATGAATGAGAGCTATCAGAAAACATTTATTTCTACCTCAGCCCCATCAGACCAGTCATCCTTATGAAGTGTCAAAGCGATCCGTTAAACGGTCAAGGAGGTATCGTCTGGAAACCAATTTTCAAGATGGCTGCCGCTGACTGGCAGCCATATTAGATTTCGGATTATCGTAAATTTTGATAATTTCTTCGCCAGACATATTCCAACGACCGTAGGAAGTGATCCAATAAATGAAATTTAGAAACCAACTTTCAAGATGGCAGCCAATGGCTGCCGGCCATCTTGGAATTCGGATCATCGTCAATTTCGATAGGTTTCTTCTCCACACCTAGTCCAGCCACCCTATGAAGTTTCAAAGGGATCCGATAAACGGTAACAGAGTTATCATCTGGAAACCAATTTTCAAGATGGCCACCGGTGGCTGGCAACCATCTTGGAGTTCGTATCATTGCCAATCTCGATAGGTTTCTTCCCCAGAGGTAGTCGAACCACGCTATGAAATTTCATAGCGATCCGATAAACAATAAGTTATTATCTGGAAACCAATTTTCAGGATGGCCACCGGTGGCTGGCAGCCATCTTGGATTTCGGATCATTGTCGATTTCGATACGTTTCTTCCTCAGACCCGGTCCAACCACTCCATGAAGGTTCAAAGCGCTCTAATAAACGGTAACAGAGTTATCATCTGGAAACCAATTTTTAAGATGGCCACCGGTGGCTGGCGGCCACCTTGGATTTTGGATCATTGTAAACGTCGATAGGTTTCTTCCCCAGAGGTAGTCCAACCACCTTATGAAGTCTCATAGCGATCCGATAAACGATAATGGAGTTATCATCTGGAAACCAATTTTCAAGATGGCCACCGGAGGCTGGCGACCATCTTGGACTTCGGATCATTGTCAATTTCGATAGCTTTCATCCTCAGACCTAGTCCAACCACTCCATGAAGTTTCAAAGTGATCCGATAAACGGTAACAGAGTTATCATCCGGAAACCAATTTTCAAGATGGCCGCCTGTGGCTGGTGGCCATCTTGGATTGCGGATCATCATTGATTTCAATAGGTTTCTTCCGCAGACCTAGTTCAACTAGTCTATGAAGTTTCAAAGTGATCCGATAAACGGTAACAGAGTTATCATCCCGAAACCAATTTTTAAGATGGCCACCATATGGCTTCTTATGGCAGATCCACAGACGTCTATCATTTGACCGTAGAGTGTCCGCCTGTTTTTTGTACTTGGTCAAAGCACGGACTGGACACCAGGCACTGGCATCACGATCAAACCTAGTTAGCTTTGGTATAATGATCGGTTTGCCGGGATATTTCAGATTGATTCTTTGACATAAACTCTGCTCTTGGCAGCAATCGCAGACCTCGGAGACAATAAATCGGTCCCTCTCTGCTGAAAGTGCATGGATCTCACTGCGCCTTCTTGTTGAGGAAGCGGTAAATAGAAAAAAAGCCTTTAGAGTCAGATGCTTTAGACTAGCCGAACCCAAAGGTTTGAAAGGGCGCTTGGCCAGTACATTAAAGGTCATATATGGAGTGTATTTTAAGACATTATAATATATCCAGTCCTTCCAAATCATATAGCCATTATCAATTTGCTAACACATGGCATATTTTTATATTTATTGCCTATGAAGTACATAGGTTTAGAATATCGCGTCATCAATTACCTCCCTTGAATTCCAAGCAGCTGTGACGCCATAGTGGAACAACAGCTAAGCAAAGCTAATACAGGCAACACTGTTTAACCAGGGTAACTTTCATTCTATTGTAATTAGCAATGAATTTTGAAATAGGCAATGATCTCAATGATATTCTTGGTAGACATTAGTCAGAAGTTTATAATAGCGCCGATGCCATATTTAAATATGAATATCTCGGGCACGAAAACCCCCTTTTTAGATAAGGTCTGCTTCGAGAAAATATCTCAGTGTGATTCTGTAGATACTGTATTTTTACGACACTATATCTTGCTACATCCAGTATTGGTGGGATGGCTGTCAAGCGCAGATCTAGGATTTTATTATTGAGTTAGTCCAATATTGGGGCGGGTCTGTGAGTGAGCGCGTGCCCATCCAAATGGCCGCTTGGGGAGATATGGGCGGGCTGGTTCTTCTCCCTGAAAATTCTGATGCTATGCGAAGTCATTTCCTGCATTCCATTTGATAAACAACATATCTATTTTGCATCCAAACTGCGCCCATAATTCAGCAGAATCTGTTCTGATTTTCCAGATGTATTGCTATTGCCCCCCCCCCCCCCCCCCCTCCCCACCCTTCCTCGCACACAAGCACGTAAGCATGCGGACACACACAAACCAAATCCAAAGTCCACCGTTTGATCCGAATTTGCGAATTTGCCTAAGGTATCGCAATCAAATGATTTGTTTAAGTCTAAGACTGGTGAAAGCTAGGCCCATATTTGGTACATTTTATAGGCCGATATAATTAAATCTCCTGTAGACTTAAGCCAAACAATTTGTGACAATTTAAAACATCAATTTTAACAAGCATTGATTACAATATCATTTAGGGATATACATTATGCCAGCAATGAGTGACCGGGTGGGGGTGGGGGTGGAATTTTCTCATAGGCCACGTGATTAACCTACTTGAACAAGCACATAACACCACATTCAGTTGCAAAAATTATGCCAAAAGTACCTGTGGTCGGGCCTACACATTGCCACTTATGTTTCCTGTTATTCTAAAGATATGTCTACACATGCGTGCATATCCCATATGTATGTGGTATACTGAAAAAGCATATATATGAGTGAAGATGCGTAAAAAAACGTGACAATAATAATTTATAACAAGTGGGTAAGATGAACTGAATTGTCATATTTAGATAGAGGCCTATGTTTATTAATAGCGCACAAATTTATGCTGGATAGCTTACGTGTCGAAGATTGTCAAAATTGTTTGTTTACTATAAGCTTTCATTGACGTTCGTATGTACTGAAAGAGAGACGATCGATAACCGACATGTCAGTCTTCCTATGAATTCGTTCATCTGCTGCTATTTATGTACTTCCATCACACGGAATGCTTGTTTTATCAATCACCCAGTGGTAGTTTTCAATAAGCCCAGTGGTAATTTCTCAAAATAATATGCTTTGCATCAACGTGAAAATATGCAGGCCCGTCGATTCCCCAACTGGCAGCCCCTCCCAACCCACCCTCCCCCTACCCCTTCCACCCGACCACACCCCACCATCCAACCATTGCAACGGTCATGTAATATTGATTATTTTTCTTTGCATATTCAAGTGTAATCTTACTAGTGACACAGGCCTATCAGAAGGGTTTCTGATAAAACCTACAAACAGTTGGTCTCGAAAATATGAGTATATGCTAAGCGTTAAAAACTGTCGAGCCAAAATTGCCATTGAAGCAATCATGTTCTCAAACATGTCTAGAAACATAAAAACGAGAAAAATCTGCCGCATTGGTTTTTCGTAGCTATTGCCGTTTTTGCGTGATTCTAACTACACACACACGCTTAAGGCCTAAACCATGAAGCCTACATAGCCGCAGCAAAAATGTTAGAATTAAAGAAAATTGCATTGAGTTCTCATACAATCTTTGTTTTAGACAGATAAGAAAGATCTAGCTGACCTACATGTGTCTGTTTTATGTATGCACCATGTATTTAATTCAGCAACAAAAAACTGTCATTCCGGTATGTAGGCTATATTGTGTATGTTAAGTAAGAGCGTGTGGTCAGCTGTTTATTTAGGGTTAAAATCAATCAACATAAAACTTTCTATTATTATTATTGGCATAAGACCTGAAAAAGCTATTTTTATCTTTGCCTGATCGGGAAAATGCAACCAAACTGTACTTATTTCCTCTGAAGTTGAACAAAGGTGCATGTATTCAACGTTACGGTATAATATCTTGTTCCACTATTACGTCACTATTGATGCTGAAGAGCTCAAAATCAAGGGGGTTAAGTCATTACGTAATTTTGTGTATTCGATCATACGCCGACTTCGCGGCTTAATATTAGCTATTTGGTGAATGTTAGACACATACAGCTAGTTTGTTATTAATTACTATACAATAATGGCTTAAATACTTGCAAAATTGTACATAAAAAGGATTTCTCCAAATATTATGACCTTTAAGCACCAAAGATAGACTCCAGGCTGGAATGACTACCGATTGTCTCGGTCGGAGATTGCTCATTCCCTTCACCATCACATTCAACTGGGCCACCTCTGGACTATCCCTGCTGGCTAAATAAGGGATAACTGATGCCAAAGCTGTCTTGTATCCAGCAATTGTGACAGGAGCCAGTCCTGTAAAGAAAAGCTCACGGAGAAAGTCTGCTATTTGCTGAAAAGTGGATTGAAAGGGATTAAAACCCTTTTCTTCACACCACTCTGCAAATTTATTAACCTTGTGGTTATATGACTTGAAGGTTGACCACCTCCTCACGGCTGCGATGAAATTAGCAGCCTGTTGAGAAAAGCCTTCCTTCTTGGAGGAAGGTTGGGCAGTTAGTGGTTTCGCAACAGCCTCTAGTGCATGCGCCTGATGCACTAGCTCCAGCTGAAGATTAACCGCTAACCGACTTTGCGCGATGTTAGCCGTGTCCTCTAGGATTGGCCACCAAAGATGCTAGGGCCGTTCAGGGGCGTTCCAAGTAAATGCTTCCTGACAGCTGTAGCCGGATGCATATGGTCCAGGCCTGGACCTCGTTACTCGCACTTGCACCCTGGCCAACGCATCCATCGACAGCACGAGACCGTCGTTGACACATGAAAGCGCAGCAGGTGGCACAGGATGGCCTGCCCCAGCTTCAGCCCACACCGACTGAAGCAAACGATAGGAGAGATTGACAGCATTAATAGCTGCCCTCACTCCCTCATCGCAAAGGGACAGGACTTCCTCATTGTGTGCTTGGCTCTTGTCGACAAGTGTCTGAGCGGGGGCCAACCGCTCCTTCACTCTGGACACCAAGAAACCCAATGGTCATCTTTAGTGACCGTTGAGACCACACCATACCGCTCGTACTCCCCCCTGGAGATACGGCGCCTTTCCCGCACCTCCTTAGAGGCCGCAGGGAGCTGGCTCTTGGTCAAGAGTTGCTTGGCATAAATAGCCTCAAGCAACTCCTTGAACTTTGGATCCAGTCAAATGGACTGAATCCGAGTTGCGGGCAAGACCCCCTTCCGAATCGATGCAACCGATGGACGGGGCATGTCTTGCTCAGTCGTGACCAAGACCATGGACGGGTCCACCCTGGCTAGCCAAGCCAGAGCATCGGACCAGTCCGCCTCCGAGGAAGACACCCCCCACCCCCAGGGTCTACCAGCAGGGGCCTCCCCGCAAGGAGCCACTGCTGGAAAGCCAGCAACACAAGTATCACACGGTTCCGCCGCCACCCATCAAACAAACTGTTCAATGGAGTAGGCCCGCATGGAAAACCGTGCGGACATTAGTGGTTATAGAACCGTGGCCATACACGGTGCCAACGGCACCCCGTGTGTGGCCGCTTGACCAGGCGAGATAGGCGAGTACAAAGCCTGGCCAGCCACACCCGTCACCGTGTCGGTTGGTGGCAAACCAACCAGCACTGAACGGGTGCCTGGTACCGGTGTGGCCTCAACCACGGGCGGAGCGGCTGCCCTGGCTTGCGTCAAGCCAGACAGATGGAAGGCGGTTCCGTCCTCCATGCGCTCCACCCGCTGTATCTCAGGCCGCAACAACTGCTCATCTTCGGTCTCCTCATCCTCAGACCCTGAAGAGTCTTCACCGGATGAAGAGACACTGGAGCTGTCCTGGAGAACAGCTCCCATGCCCGATGGACCGGCTACCGCTGCTGGACCACCCGGAAGTGGCCACAGAGAAGCAGTACCCACCAGGCCAGAGCATCCACCGCCAACGCCTGACTGTTCGGAAAAGGAGACATGAAAGAGGAGATCTGGACATTTAGACAAGTCGCAAACAGATCTCCGTGGGGACGATCCCTGAGATTGAAAATCGCTCTGACAACCGACCTCGTTAACTGCCACTCTGTGTGGGCAAATTTGCTGGAACGAGACAGCTGGTCCGCAAGAAAATTCAGACTGCCTGGGACATGAGGACACTAGAAAAATCTGATTCTTGCGACACCACAAGAGGTTCCAAACCTCCATGCAAAGGAGAGGGGATCTCGTTCCCCCCTGTCTGTTGATGTAAGAAACTACCATCGAGTTGTCCAATCAGATCGAGATTTTGAAGCCCTTTAATCGATCCGACCCTGCTAGTAGAGACTTCTTGACAGCCAACAACTCCAAGATGTTGATGTGAGCTGTCGACTCCTCCAGAGACCAATGGCCTGAGACTGACAGGCAATCCCAAACCACTCCCCATCCCTCCTGGGAAGCGTCTGTAAAGATAATCACCTGAGGGGACGATTTGACCAGAGGGACGCTCCTCAGATGCAGAGAACGATCCTTACAAAATTCTAGATGAGGAATTAACTGAACTGTTATGGGAATCTGAAGATAAATGGCATGGATTGACTGCTTCCATAGGGACATCAAGTACATCTGAAAAGGTCTTCTCATCAGCGCCACCCAAGGAATGACGTTCTCGACCCTGACCATCAAGCCTATCACTCTCAGGAAGAATCTTTCTCTGACCGAGGGAACAGATGACAGAATGTTCATTGCCACTAAAATTGCCTCTACCCTTGGATCCGATGGAAGGACTAAACCCTGAGCCAGATCAAAAGAAACACCTACGTGTGTGAAGGCTTGAGAGGGAAAGACTTGATTTCTTTAGATTTAAAATCCAACCTAGGCTGCATGCCAGACTGCAGACCTCTGGAATGACTTTTGAAAGAATTGAGGAAGAATTTGCTTTTATTAACCAATCGTCTATATAAACATGAAGATGGATAGAACGACGGTGCAGGATTCCTGCCACGGCTGAAACTAGATGAGTGAAGAGGAAGGGGGCCATGGTCAAGCCGAAGGGCATGGCTCAGAACTGCCATACCCGATCCTTGCAGGCGAACCTCATGAACTTTCGGAAAGACGGGTGAATAAGGACATGGAAGTAGGCGTCCTTGAGATCTATGGGGGGAGTCTACATGCCTGGATCTAGACTGGCGATGATCTGGGAGATGGTCTCCATCTTGAACTTTGGGGTTAAAATAAGGAGGTTCAACTTTTTTAGATTGATGATAGGACGCCAGCATCCTGTTTTCTTGGGGACTAAGAAAATGGTTGAGTAGTAACCCGGGTCTACACTCCAAAGAGGAACCTCTTCTATGGCCTTCTTGCCAATCATGGACTTCAACTCCTCCTCTAGGGCTGCCAACTTCTCCAGATTGCAAGGAACTGGAGTCCATTTGGGGATAAGAGAAAGAGGAGGAGGATGAAGGATCCAAGAAGGTGCATAACCACAGCGATTCTCATTTACTAGCCAGGAGTCCTGAATGAGACAGCCACGTCTCCCAGAACAGAGACAGGCGCCCTCCAACTGGCAAGCTGGGCAGAAGGCACTGAACCGACGGATCCGAAGGCACAACAAGAGGAAGGGAAGAGATTGAAAGAGGAGAAAGGGCTGGACCTACCCGGGTGGTGGCCACACCCTAAAACTCTCTTATATTGAAAACCTCTGAAAGAAGACCTACCTCTAGACCGTGAACTAAGTCTGTAAAAATAAGCTTCCCCCCCACACACACACCCCCCCACACACCCCTCTCGCTATAAGAGCAGGGGGTTGCCGTACCTGGGACTAGAACAGTGGGATGAGATAGAATCAAAGTGATCCTCCTCCGCAGATCGACCTTGGAAGTTAGAAGATCTGTTAGAGTTATTAATAATCCTAGAAGGATAAGCACCAAATTCATCAGGTCTGAGACTCTTCCTCATAGGGGAGGAATTGGGACTCTAAACAGAGGAAAAATCTCTTCACAGGTTTAGAAAGAGAAATCTGAGCCTGAAAATCCCTAGAGGCTCTCAAGCGCTCAGACTCAGACCGAATAAGACTAGAAGATGACTGGCCAAAAATATCCAGGCCGAAAGGAGCTGACTACTCTTAAGAGAATTGGAAATATTCGCCTCAGCAAGCCTCCTAGACCTTCTCTTTGATGTAATAAAACCTAAAGATCTGCAAATGGAGTTAAGGGATCCTCTTGAAATATCGGCCAAAGAACGAAAAACCTCAACAGGGACCTGCTCACCTCTCTCTTGAGCCTTAAGAAAAGCTTCTGAAAGCAACGCAAGAAAATTAGCCGACTTGAGCTGAGATCTGCGCACAGACTCTCACTTAACAAGATCGGAAGAGGACTCAATCTTAGAACAGAGGCAACTCACAAATAATCGTCCTTTGGGATCTGAATGGGAGCATCAAATTTAGGAGTAAGAGAAAATTCCTTACAATTAACATCATTCACAAAGAAATCTAACATGTCAACCAGCAAATTATCGATTGGAAGGACCCGAGGAGACAAGGAAAAATAATCAGAAGATGAAAGAGCTGACCCAAAAGAAGGAGGGTCTATAGAAAACTCGTCTTTAAGAGGAATGGAAAGAGTAGAAGCAATCCACCTATGAGCCAGGGACCAGTCATCCGAAGGGGCCCTGACCGGACAAAACCTCTTCAGATCCCTGGCCATGACGGACTTGGGAATAGAAGAAATAGATGAAGGATTAGGAGAGGAAGAACGAAGATGATGAGAAGTCACCAGAGGCCACAGAATCAACAGTTCTAGAAGGCAGGGAGAGCAAGGCCTCCTAGACGCTTGAATAGAAGACAGGCAAAGAATCAGAAAAAGATGAAAATTGATCAGAAGGAATGGGATCTATGACATTATCCTGACCAGAGGACATGGGAAAATGAATCGGGCCACTAGCGGAAAACCCCGAAAGAATTGAGAAACGAGCCGACACGAAAGTATGATCAAGGGAAGGATCCCCAACCATAGAAAACAAGGAAAAATCCAAACCCGAATCAACATTTGAAACTCTAGCTCGAATCGGATCAAGGTGATCAAAGGAAGAAGAGGATCAAGGAGGAAGAGAAGAATTAAGATGAATGGAAGAAGAAGAGGAATGAGCAGGATCCAAAGCTGAGAGAAAGGAGAGAATTGATAGAAGATGGAAGACAGGAAAACCCCGGAGGAGGCTGGATAGAGGATGACTGAAAGAGGAGGAAGGAGAAACATGACTAGAAGAAAAATCCTTCGCTGAGAGAGAAGAGGCAGAAGAAGAAGGAAGATACGTATGACCCTGAACAGGAACGAGGAGGCAGCCTCACTCCAGAAGAACTCAAGACCGCATCACGAAAAGAGGGAGCAAAAGAACCGGAAGCCACTTCAATATTAACAGATTGAGAAGGGGATTAAGAAGATCCAAAATCCTGAACTAAATGATCACTGGGAAAATAAGAATCAGAATAAAAAAGTTCCTATCAAAATCCACCCGACTTCTATCCACCAAAAGCAAGTCCGAAAAATTTAAGCGACAAGACGAGGAACCTGAAAGACCAGGAAGCTCTTGACCGGAAACGCAAACTCTAATCTTAGATGGAGAACCGGAAAACGGAAAAATCTGGCAGACCCTGGCTATTGACTATACCAGATGTTTAAACAAAACCGGAAGCGTAAAACCGGATGCTCCGTCGTATCTTTACGACCTGGAAGTGTACCCTTCAAACCGAAGCGGAAGAGTACAGACCGGAATCCGAAATGGAAAAGGAAGTGCGCCTACCGGAAGTCTGAAAATTACTTGGTTCCTGAGGACCCGGATGTCCAGTAGGACCGGAAGAACAAATACCGGAAGAGGAAACAGAATTGGATAACATCCTACTGGAAGTTGACAGGGACAGGGTCCTGAGGTTCCGGATGTCCAGAAAAACTGGACGTTAAACCGGAAGCAGAAGAAACAGAACTGGAAGCAGAAACCGGAAGTTGACCCGAGTCCTGAATCTATAAGCACAAACCAGAAGTGCTTGCTAAGCCGGAAGTTAGCTAACTTCCTGTCTGCAATAAGCTAGACACCGGCGATCTTTGCATGTTCCAGGCTACTGGAATCATCGAAAACTTGATGTTGGCATAGGTGTTGTGGTCGGGGACTTCAGTCGCCGCCACCACTGCTTGAAGGTAATGCCCTTCCTCAAGACTCATGTGGATTTTCCCCGGTGACCTACTCGAGTTCACCTTCGAGAACCTCTTCCTAGACTCTCTAATCTTCTGTCTTGGTGACCGAATCTCCTGTCCGGACATGAGGGAAGTACATGTAGGCTTCCCCCATTTGCAGACCGCTAACCTTCTGGTCATCGTCCGATTCGGAAGAAAAATCCGTAGCCGCGCGAATGGCAGACGATATTCGCTCATCTAATGATTTCGTCAAAACGGTTGCAAAAGACTCAAGTCTAGCGAAAAGAGCCAACATGGCATCAGAATTAGACAGAGATGGGCCCCCTCCGTTGCTGGAGGTTTACATACACATGATTTAGCAAAAGACACAGCTTTAGTCTTTGAAGCAACGGGGGAGAGGGAAATGCTCAGAGGGTAGCACGGATTTCAGACAAAATTTGTTTTAAATAAGCCTTTGATACGGACGAAGACCAACCCTTGCATACCACGCACATAGTTGTGGGAGTACACGTAGTGCACTTAAGACAGACATGCCTCCAAACTCCGCAGAGTGAACTCGATCGCACTTGGAGGAAGTGCACTTTACTTTTCGACCAATTTTACAGACTCCTAAAAACAAAAATAAAAGTAGAAAATGAAGCATACAGCTTCGAAAGAACTTCATTAAAATAGTCTGATATAAAGCAAAAACGCATGCTAAAGAAAAGGCGGGAAACTTCAAATTCAAACATCAAAAATCCATAAAAGACAAGAACAAACTTTCTAAGGGATTAAAACAATTTCCTACTTATGCACTAAACTGTAAGTGACTTAAAGGCTCCTGGAGTAGAAGAGGGATTTGAAATGATGATATGACTTAGGCATATTAAAGGTACCCACGAAAATGCGATACATCACGAAAACCAGTAACAATTTTATACAGAGTATAAAAACCAATAAAAAACACGAAATACCGCATTAACATAACTTAGGGAGGATAGACTTCATATTAGGAATTCCTAGTAATGAAGAACTTTTGAAATACTAAGCTGACACAGCGCAAACTATAAAACTTACCCGGAATATTTTGCAGTTGTTCTGCTTGCAGAATAATTGTAAAGTGAATCTGTTTCCTATTTGGGCTTCAATGCGCATGCGCAGGCATGCTTAGTGATAGGCGTCACCAGGGAGTGAGTAGACTGGTGCCAGTCTATATCAGGTTATATATTGGAGGGGTACTCTACCAGTAGCCTGGTTGAGGGTATATATTAATAGGAATAGGCATGGGGAGGAATGTAAACAAGCATAAAAATCTTATTCTGGTAGCTAAATTCAGATTAGTTGATTTAGCAAGTAGTGATTGAACGGTAATGGATGTTTTTGTGGTGTAATAACAACCAGTAATTCCAGAAACGTAACAACAAATAGGTACAAAGAAAAACACAAAGAAAACTAAGATTTCGCCAAGTAAAAATAGCAACGTATCCTCTTGTTGCTATGCAAACAAGAATGCAAGTCTCTGGCAGGCAAGTACCCGGTTGTTGGGAACCGGGTACCCGGTTGCAGGAGCCGGTAAAGCTTTCTAAATCTAGATTCCTAGAGCCAGCTATCAGGATAGCTGTATTATCAATGACTAATGTAATGGTAAGTATTGATCGAAGGAGCCACAACCAAAATTTAATCTCATTTGTTTCTGTTCTCGCGTTTTTAGCAAGAAGTTATTTCTAGCCTGTACTGTATACATATCTATCTGTAAATCATGTCACAATTAATAAACATAAATTAGATATGTACAAATGTAACAGTGCGCAAGTCTTACCTTTGGTTATATAAAGATAGAAGAAATCACAGTAGAGGACAGTCTGTACACAGCCGGACACGACAGCAATCAAATCAAAGAATCCCTCAAAATAGTACCGATAGCTCCAGTTAATTATATATAGTGCTCGGTATATGCCAAGGCAGAACAGATAGTGTGATGTGATTGTCTCCGCCTCGCCAGTCTTGCTGATCATAAATAGCTGTGGCAAGATGGCTATTGATTCCAAATAAATGGAAAATGTCCACAAGATCTGAAGACAAAATTAATACATGAACGATACAAAATTTACAGACAGTTTGAAGATTAGCTAATTTAAGACCACATTTGTATAGCAAGTCAATATACTGTGTTATTTTGAATTCACATGTTTATTCATGAACAAGAGACCCAAGGGGTCTGTATCACTCACCTGGAATATACATGTAGGCAACTATTTCAACTACAATGTTATCGCCTTCATGTAGAACACTAAGATTTGGCCAGAACCACAAAAAGCACAAGCATTCTGTAAGTATTGCTTTGCAATATATGTCCCTATACCTGGGGATAAAAATCTTTAGAGTGACAATCAAAAACCCCATTAAAAAGTGACAGAAGCGGCTGAAACTCAAACTTGATCTGTAACTTCTCATAACAAAGCAATAAAACAAGTTTCAGTTATATACGGTGACGAACGAGTCTTGAAAGCTGATGTTTGTATTTCCTAAGTCGAAAGGGAACATAACTCCATAAAAAATTGACGCAAACGCATGAAACTCGAACTTGATCTGTAATTTCTCATAACAAAACAATATACCAATTCTCAGTTACATATCTCGAAGGGCTGCGAAAAAATTGGTTGAAAACTAATATTTTTTGTATTTCATAAGTCGAAAGAGAGGAAAATTGATGAAAATGTCTCAAACTAAAACCTGCTCTATGTATGTATGTATGTATGATTACTGTATTCTATGGCTGTAATAGTAGAAACATCCTACAGCTCCAATCAGTCCTTCGCTTTTGCCCACTATGTCTTGTCCTCAGTCAAAATCCTTAGCTTCCTCAGGTCCATTCTTGACTTGAGTGTACCTAATCCTGCTTTCTTGAGGTCACCTCGTAGCACGCTTAACAAATTTATGCAATGACGTCTTCTCCTGGCTCTGTATTTGCTGGCTCCGAGTAGGGCAAATTCCAGGGCTCTCTGTGCTGGTGTGTCTTCTGGCATCCTTAGCACATGGCCAAACATGGACCATCTGGCGACTTTTACAGACAGCAGCGACGTATTACACATCTTATATAGTGCATCGTTGGAAATTATGCTCTCTGGCCATCGGTGCCCAGTGATGGTGCGTAGGTATTTGCGGTGGCAGGCGTCAAGTTTGTCTAGAGCTGCATTTGAAGCTGCCCAGCTGCTACAGTTATACATCATCAAGGATACGCAGGTTGCATTGTATAAACGCAGTCTTTTTACCAAGGGCATCATTGATCCACGAATCCATAGCTTCCAGAAGGACTGGAAGGCTATGTTCCCCATGTTACAGCGTGCAGCAATGTCAGCAGTACTGCAAAGCAGTGAGCCCAGGGTTTTACTTTTCCTCCATGGTTCGCCGCCACGGAGTGGATCGTCATTTTTTTTAGTTTCATGCTTTGTAGATAGGTATATGTGGGTGAACTCTGTTTTGGATTCATTCATAGAGATTCCCAATTTTTAGTTTGCTTGCAGCTATTGGGAGAAGTTCGTCAAGAGGTTTCTTTTCCTCATCTATACAGTCCACATCGTCGGCATATTCCATCTCTAGCGGCATGCCCAGTATTGACACCAGGGGGTTTGGTCTTGTGGAGTTTTCCCACACGGATTTCAATGCAGCAGCCAGGTAGCAGGTGAAGAGCACAGGGGATAGACCATCTCCCTTTGGGGAGCCGATTGATGTCTCAAACTCTATAGACTTCAATGACTTGACTCGTACTCTCAGCTTGGTGTCTGCAAGCAGTAGTCTCACTAGCCGTAGCTCATCTTCATTGCAACTGGCCTGGCGTAGAACGCCTATGATCTTTGAGCGTTTAATTGTCGAAGGCTCGTGACATGTCAATGTCAATTTTGTGGAAATCCCAGTATTTGGACATGACTACCGACACAAGCATGCATTGAGCAAATACAATGTCTGCGCAGCTGCGTCCACGTTTGAAGCCACTTTGACATGATCCGGTGAAGTCGTCAATCTTGTCTCGGATGCGGCATAGAGTAACATTGGATAGGATTTTTCGTATGCTGTTAAGGAGCACAATGGGCGGCAGATTGGCTGGGGGGGGGAGGGGCAGGTGGCTTCTTGGGCTTGGGTAGCGCGATAAGGATGCCTTGGCCTACAGCGTCGATGGGAAGGTGGTGCATAAAAGCTGAATTGATTATGTGCGTGATCCGTTTTGAGATATTGTCACTTGCATATTAGAATAGTTCATTGCTCATGACATCAGGCCTAGATGCATGTCCATTTTTCAGGGCTTTAAGTGTCTTCTCAACCTCTGCTGTATTAATTGGTGTTAGTAATTGTCTGGGGTCTCCTGAGAATGGGTACAAGGGCTCATCATCGTGGTCAGTGAACTGTTCCTTGAACCATTCTCGAATTGCCTCGGCTTTGCCCAGGTCAGTCCCGATAAAGTGTCCTTCAGAGGTGTGTACAGTCAGGGCTCGGGCTGCCCGAAACATTTTGTGGCAGTCATCCGTGGCAGTGATTTCATCTCCTAGGGCATCTGCTTGTTGGATAGCAAGATCTTTTAAGCGTTCGCCAATGTGGCGCATGCGTTCCTGGCATAGTTTGGTGCAATCTTCACTTTGGCCACTTTGCTCTATAACGCCCTATAATAAAGCAAAATACCAATTCTAATTTGAATCCCTTGAAGGAGTGCGAAAAAAAATGCGGAAAACAGTTTTCGTATTTCATAAGTCGAAAGAGGACGTAACTCCACCAAAAATTGACGCAAACTTCTGAAACTCGAACTTGGTGTGTAATTTCTTATAACAAAGCACCGTACCAATTCTGTTGAATTTCTTGAGACTGTGAGAAAAAGTGCGGAAAACTAACATTTTTCATCAGGGCTTCCACTACTGGAAGTCTGGGAGTCCTTTACTCCTACGGTTCAAGTTTTGGCTCCCCAAACACATACCAGGACTCCCTCTTTTTTGGCTCTGACATCTCTAAAAACAATGTTTTAAACGAAATTACCTGTATTTGAACCATTTTAAACTTCCACAATTCTTGCTTGGACTCCCAATAGGATTAGCCAGTTAGAAATTAGTGGAAGCTCTGTTTTTCGTATTTCATAAGTCGAAAGGGAGAATAATTCCATGAAAAATTAACGAAAATGTCTGAAACTCGAACTTGCTCTGTACTTACACTAAAGCGATGTACCGATTTTCCCTTAAATATCTTGAAGGAGTGCGAGAAAGTGCAAAAAGCTGATATTTTTTATATTTCTTAAGTCGAAAGGGGCCATAAGTCCATCAAAATTGACGCATACGCCTGAAACTCGAACTTGGTCTGGAAAACTAATATTTTTGCTTAAATATCATAAAGGAGTGTGAAAAAAATGTGGAAAGCTGATATTTTTCGTATTTCTTAAGTCGAAAGGGGGCATAAAACTCCATAAAAAATGTACGCATATATGCCTGAAACTCGAGCTTGGTCTGTAACTTCTCACAACAACGCAATGTACTAATTCTCAGTTGAATTACCTTAAAGGACTGCGAAAAAGTGCGGAAAAACAACTGCGACGGACGGACAGCAAACCTATAATTCCCCACCCCCTCCACCCCAGTTTTAACGGTAGGGGACTAACAAGGACGTGTCCTACCAAATTTGGTTCAAATCAGGCCAGTGATTCTCGAGGCGATATTTTATTCCGCCTCCATTTTAATATACTGGATTATCTGGGGATTTTTCTTTTGAAAACATTTCTATGCCAGGATATTGCTAATTATGGTATCGTTCATTTAAATAATTAGAATTTCTGTCTCTAACGCTAGGAGTCCTAATTAGTTGTACTGTGGTTTTAATAGACACTTTATGAAAACAAGTTTCTGTAGACTTCTAATGTTTAGTATTACCATTCACCATGTAGTGGAATATTTTGACTTGGGCTGCATGGTTCTACTGCGTAAAGGTCAAACATAATTGTTAGGGACGGAATCGTGAATTGCTTTAGGGATGGAAATGGAAATGCCCATTCAACCAAATTTTATTAAGTGAAACAACATTGCTAAAGAATAATTATAGCTTGAAATTTTCAAATAGATGTTACAAGGTAACATAAAAGTTAAATAAGTGATGTAATGAATGATGTTGAAATGTAACATAACAATAAGTAATGGTAAAACAATAATTATTGAATTTCAAGTCAGGTATTTTATGATTAAAAATTATTGTTAATTGTTCTATAAAATATAAATTATGCATAAAATTATTAACAACTATCTGATAACAAATGTATGTAATTGTGTTTGTAACTCAACATTTCTTAATTCATCAATATTTCATCTTGGGAAATTAATTATGATGTTATGTCTTCATGACCATTAGCACTGTAGTAAAACACTATTCCTGTAGGTATTGTACCTTTCACCTGGACCCGGGATTTAGATTACCTCTAAATCTGTGACTAAAAGTCATGCCCAAATGAAATTTGCCCAGATTAGTGAGTCCAAATTAAAATCCTCCTGGCAGCTATGAACAGTAATTAACTGTTTTATCACACCACCAACATCTGTGCCATTCAATCACTACATGCTAAATACAACCCCACCAACAGAATAGCCATCATGTAATACCCAGATGGGTCAGAGGTATGAGAGGTTTGTAAACTATTAACACTGTTATGTCTGTAACAAGGACAGATTTAGTTTAGTTTACTAATTATATTGTGTACATGTAGTTCTAATGATTGGATCAATGACTAGCTTCCCTCAGCACTGACTAGTGACAAACATGACGTAAAGCTCTCATCAGGCCTTCAAACCAGCACTACAATAATAACAGTATTTGGATCGAGTTGTGAAGTAATTAGTCGCAAGATAAATGCTTAAGCTCTTGGTCAGTCGAACCAGATAATGAGGAATAAGACTGATCCATTTCCGTCAAAAACACCTATCCCCAGTCACAATCAAAATGATGTCTAGTAACATGTAACATATGATGTTTGACATTAGTAAGGCTTTCTAGGAGAAACATGTTGATGTATGCCATTAAATATCCTGTTTCCAGGTGACTACAGACATCACACAGAGCATATTCAGGGCCACTAATACATTCCCGGTGCTCGCCTTTCTGTTTCATACATTAGAAATACAAAGACAGGAGAGGATGTCATTGTATAAATCTGATAAGCATGCTACAGGTACATTCAAGTCCAGAACGGACCTAAGGAAGCTAAGGATTTCGGCTGAGGACAAGACGCAGTGGGAAAAAGCGAAGGACTGATTGCAGCTGTAGGATGTTTCTACTACTACAGCTGCAGAATACAGTAATCAGACATACATACATTAGAAATGGACATACACAGCAGGATTTTGAATCAAACCCCTTTGGCTGCTAAATGTATTTATTTTTTCCTGTCTAACAGCCAGGGTCCCACTGGGAGATTTAGATTTACCCTATTTTGACTCACCACCTATCAGACTCGGGATCGATCAGTCACTCGGGCCAGAGAGTTTTGAAATCCGAGATGGATTTCGGGTTATTTTAGTTTTAATAGCACCATAAGATCTCTGAATGGCCATAAAATGTCAGTGTCCAACTTTAAGTATTTAATTGACTATAAATCTGTCATTGTTACAGTCATGAAAGTGTTAATAGTTTATAAACTTCTAGTACCACTGACCCATCTGGATATTAAATGATGGCTATATTCTGCTTTAAGTACATTTATACTTCTACATGTCTTCATCATAAAAATTACATATTGATATTACATGTACTTGCTCAGGACTATGAAGTCAAATATGATGTTGCTTTGTAAAGAAAAGTTTGACGATGTTCCTTTGTTCAGACTTTAATTCAATTTTTGTATTCCAAAAGATATGTCAGTGTCACCTGAGAATGCATATGTTCCCTTTAATTTAACTTCCCTATATTACTTAAAATTCAAATTGATATTTCAAACTATATCATATATGGCATGTATGGTGTCTGAATCAATGTGAATTACCTTCCTTACACCAGGGTTCGATCTCTAGTTATGTCCGCTAGTCCGAAACTACCTGATTCTCATACGGACTAGTTACTTATAGTTTGTTGGTCACAAGTCCGGTGGACTAGTACAAAATTTCTGTCAAAATTATCCGTTAGACTCGCAAAGACAAAATATTCCATGACGTTGAGAAAACTAATGCATAGGTTTCTTGCAAACACGCAAGCTTACCCCCTTAAAATTACCGCAGCAGCTATATATGTTAAAATCTATGATAGCCGTGTCTGTTCATAGTCAGCAACCATTCCGGAGCGTTTGCATTTAATTCACGCTCGGCTATTTTCGCTTTCTATATGATAGGACATAAAAGATCCGAAAACAACCGAATTGCGAAATTGCTTAATGTGTGCAAAAGTGCTGACATCGGAAAACGAATTACTTGGTCAATTCAGCCTCGAGGGATACAAGAATTGCTCATTGCCTCGTAGACGAGTTGCATGGCTTATGAATTGATCAGTAATTATGTAGAATTCATAAAATTGATTTTGACCGATACTGACATATCTGGCATATGTATATATGGCTTGGAAATGACATATAATAGAGCATAACCATTAAACTAACGCGAATATCTGTACACTCTACATTTAACAAGAGGCCCAAGCGGCCTGTGTCACTCAACTGGAGCACCATAAATTTTTGTCAAAATTGTTGGTGGGTGGTTTAGTAGTCGTTTAAATGAGTTTGTGGACATTTTTGCATGTGCAATATGGCCGCCAAACACTCTACATTTTGATTGGCCCACGACGCCAAGGTTTTTTTTGACGGATCAACTTCCCTTGAACTAACTTTAATGGCCCTTAGTCCTTAATCATATCGTCCAAATTTCGGCCTGATCCCCTTCAGCGGTTCTGGAGGAGTCATTTTCGGGAAAACTAGGCCACCATTTGGTCAATCAAGTCCTCTTGAAGAAACTTGGCTTACCTCTTGGCCTAGATGAAGATTCCCCAAGCGGTTTCCCGTTGCTTTAGTATGGGTGCCTTTGGCGGGAAAATAATCCAAGATGGCCACCAAACTGTTTATCCGACAGTTTCGAAAATGGCAAAATTGAGCTCAGAATAGCCAAAACCATATATGGAAACAATTTCGGCCTCAAAATCCATCAAATAAAAAATCCAATATGGCCGCCAAACACGCTACATTTTGATTGGCCCACGGCGGCCATGCTTTTTTACGGATCAACTTCCCCATAACAAACTGTAATGGCCCTTAGTCCCTGATCATATCTATCGAATTTCTGCCTGATCCCTTCAGCGGTTCTGGAGAAGTTGTTTTTGGGAAAACTAGGTCATCCAAGATGGCCACCGAACCATTTGGTCAATCAAGTCTTCTTGAACAAACTTGGCTTACCTCTTTCCGTAGATGATATTTCATGAGTTTTGAACCGATTGAGAAGATTATTATTTCCTAAAATTGGCCAAAATTCAAGATGGCCACCGGCCAAATTGGTCGATTGGCTCCATTTGGACAAACTTGGATCCCTATGCCATAAGGATGCTTCCTGCCAAATATAATTGAAATCGGCCCAGTGGCTCTTGAGAAGAAGTCGTTTAAAGGAAAAGTTGACGGACGGATGGACGGACAACGGACGACATCGCATAAGCTCACTTGACCTTTAAGGCCAGGTGAGCTAATAATTAAACAAGTATACTGATGACAGATTTTGCCGAGGAACATTACACTCCCAACGAATTGAAACTTCCGGTTCATTTTGTCCTAGAGGGGGATATGAGAATTGCTATTATCCACGAACATTGTCGTGTCGAATTTAATGTCTATATCAACCGATTTTGGGACAAATGTTATGATAAAATGTATTAAATTATCACTAAGCTACTATTAGAACATCGTGAGCATGCTTTCTAGACAATACAATTCGATATTTAATCATTTTACGGCTTGAATTCACGAGACGACTTTTCAAAGACAAAATGGAGGTAGGATAGAGATAGTCAGAACTGAGAAAATTGTAGTTCGGATCAGGTACGCGTCGCCCGTCTAGGATTCGTCTCCTGAACACGCACCTCTGGGTAGAGCTATAAGTGTATATAGGCATATGGGAGAGAGAGCGTGTCGAAAAACGACTAAGTTCGTTAAAACGCATGCGCCGGGATGCTGTTTCTATGGAGCGCGTAGTTGTGACCTAGATAGGATGGCGCTTTTAGTGTACCGAGCTGGTACTCTGTAATCCTTATTGATTGTCTGTTCCCATTAAATCTGGCATTAATCAAGACCAGAATTCGACGGGCTTTCCAAATCTGTAAACCATTTCAAAATCGGTTGAGAAATGGCTGAGTTATTCAGGAAAAACTCTCCTTGATTATCTTCAAAATATTGCCGTGACGTCATAACCACGTGGACATTAAGCCTATAGAATGTTCTAGAACGTTCGACGATGCTATTATTAGCGATGCGCTGATTGGCTGTTGCTTGAACGATGATTGGATGAAGCCTGCGCCTGTGACGTCGCAGAGAGTATAAAAGGAGAAGCGATCCAGTGATCCTGGCCGAACAGGTTGTAGCTGTACTAGCTACGATCGACAGATATTACGCATATGACTTCAGTTTCCATCACGTTCCCGTAGCTACCAGTAGCCAACCCACCGCAGTAAAAGCAATTTTGTAACTTCCCATCTGCGGGAGTAAGTTGGACTTTTGATAATCGTTCACGAATACCAACAGCTACATTCAGAACACGAACTTGCGGCGAGGCCTTTACGGCCTGAATATGTGAGTCTACAGATGTAGAGGCAGGTTGTTCTTTGATGGATGACTCGCCGGATCTGCCGGCCACGCCTAAGTGGTATTTCAAATGATGCCCCACTAATCGTGTCGGTTCGTTCGACTTTCGACCGCAGCAAGTAAACTCTGCCTGATGCGTCTTCAGAGCTGGTTGACGTACCCAGCACCATGAAGCTTTTGTTTTGTATCTTCATTTGCCTCTGACAACCCCCGTTTATGACGGGTTGTTTACACCTTCCATCTGTGCCATCGGTGTACGGAAACTTTCTTCACCACGTGGTACTATCGTATCTTTTGCTGACTGCTCGTTAGACATTCTATTAGGTTTACAATGCTGTGTGATGTCCTTCCCCCGCCATGAACGTTCTTGCGGGAATCTTGTTTGCGGACAACAGCTCGCGGGAACCAGCCTGCGAACTTTCCAGCTTCCGGAGAGCGCATCATCTCACGTCGAATACGGATCAACGTATCAACTTCAGTGACACGGTAGCCTAACTTAGGAATGACTGCTAAAGTATTCAAGTAACTATACTTCACAGTTTAATTATTTCTCTATATAGGTTTTGTTAATTATCTTGGATCCGTTCCGGTGACTAAAAGGAACCGTGATGGTCTTAGGACCGATAGTTATAATTTCTGTATTTGTTAATAGTTATTATCATTTTCTTCAACGTGTTGCTAACCGCACTATAGTAGGTTCGTTAACCTGTATTAATATACAATGTATATATCTTAATCGTTTGACACCGTATTGTTTGTTCTGGTTAGATTATGTATGTATATGGCCATCCATTAACTTGTTTTGCTTAAGTTATAGAAAATATAGGACTGCAGTGCACGTAGGAAACACTATACAGCAACATTTATATATGCAGCATTTTCTCCCACCACCAACAATCTTTCACTGAGGTCGCTGTCCGTGCTATAACTCTGTTTAGCCCGTCATGCTACCGACTAAACCTTTTCTATTCAGCTCAATAGGATAGGTTCAAAATGATTAGAGACACTTTCTTCATTACATACTGTGTAATATACTCTTCTCTTCCGACAGTGCGATAATCTAGCCCCGCACTCCGGTAAGACTCATAACTAAGATTTTGTCTCTCTTCATATTCCTCTTAGCCTTGTGGCTTCTTAATTATTTGGATGTCCCTACCCACACCATGGGCTGATCCGACTCTGGGAAACTATTGGGGTTTCCGAGCGGCGATGGCTAGGGTGCGGTATCACATACACTCCTGTGTATCTTCGGATACTTAGTAGATAGTAATTTAAACCAAAGTAGGAAAGCACTGCGAAAACACATGTATTAATTATTATTTTATTTATTGACAATCCACCCGCACCGCAGTGCAAAACTGGCAACTTGTATATAAACCTAACGACAGGTTAAACGGTTAGTTCCATAGGACCCGGTGACGGGCGAGATGCGTATTCTCACCGAATTCTGTTAAAATGTCTGGGCATGATATTTAGATCTGCCACGCCATTATGGGAAGGACATTTACGGTGTGCATTCGTCTCTCTTACCCCCGCCATAATGATAGGAGATATGGCCTAATAATGCTTTCGTGAAATGTAAACCATGTCTTGTAATGTTTCATGTGGTTGCGAAGCGGAATGTCCGGATTCTCACCCAGTTCGGAGATCCCACTAAGTTACATGTTTGAGTGCTGTGTACAGTATTGATGTCCTCCGGCATCTGTTCTCCGTGACAGATGTGTCTAATAGCTAGGTAGATATTGGCCAGTTGCGGCCTACACTAATTCTTGTTTTGAAAACAACTAAAAGGAATTAAGCAAAGCAGAAGGCCCGCAGAAATAAAGCGGCAACTACTAACTCAGCATATTAGGAATCACATAAGACGGTGACGAAGGAATCCATCGGGAATCTTCTGTTCCGTCTTCACGTAAAACAGTACGCACCCCTATAGTCATAATCTCACTAGGTATGGCCTTTTCTTTCTACAGCCAGGATAATACTCCTCACCCAACTAGCACTAGTAGTGCCCGCGTGAGGCACCTCACCTTTTCGTATGAGATAGTCTTCTTCCTTTGAGCTTAGAGGTATAATAACTTATATTAAGTTAAATAGCTATGTCTCGTGTACGGGAGCCTCTCTTGCGGGGATACCTCTGCGAACCTACAAGTCTGTGTGGCACCTTCGGGAGCCCCATGTTTAAAAGTTCATCTACCTGCCTCTATGTCTTGTATTTTCGTATGCTCTTACTGTAGTTTTATCTAGCATATTTTTAATTAGTTAGGTAAATGCATTGTATAGACTTATATTTTTAGGCCACCAAATCAAATCTTGTAAGTCCATAGATCACGAAATTGCTATGGAAAAGCATACTGGTGACACAAATTCTTGGGATGAGACCGTTGTGTTTAATGTTCGTGACACTGGTCGCACGGCCCCACCGGACTGATTGAGTTCCAACGGCCTTAGGAGCCGGTTTTTGTTTTCCGCAGGGCAGTCTCGGTCAAGGTCCGTCACCACGAGACCGGATGCTAACCAGCGTCATCACTCGTCGTGCACTTGCGTCACGGCGAGTCAACATGAGACATCGGAACGGCCCGATACTACCCGGCGAGCTACAAAATTATGCCGTTACATACTCCAATTCAGTGACTGACCGTCTAAGAGTCTGTTTTAGATAGCATATCACAGCGCATAGTAGCTACACAGCGTATGACACGGTGTTGCCTGGTTCCCAAATAAATGCCCCAGGGAACCAAGCTACCGCTACAGACTATAACTTCCTGGTTAGTGGGATATAAAAATATGTGCATGCGTGTCAAGATAGTCCCATGACTTGTAAAAGAGTAACGCAATTTGGACACGTAATATGCTAATTCTTCTTAGATGCACCAAAATTTATGATTATGGCGCGTATTATTTAAGATGTGCAATGCGTTAAGCCTGTATTTCGCTCAGTTATTTAAAGAGAGTCTTATTTAACATGACTGCGCATATATATTCATACGCGTGATTTGCCGATTACGGGAACAACACAACAAATTACATGTGGTGCCTGGTTCCCTGTACAATATAATTTTATAGCGCTAAGAGAATTGATAGCTGTTCCAAACTAATTATGCAATATCAAATCAAGCGATACGGTACTAAAATCTTTGGCGTGAAATGTGAGTACCATAGGATATGTATTGTGTGGTATGTAAGATTATCCGACCCCCTTTAACAGGACTAGTGCTTTTATCTGCGGACTAGTCTATTTTCAAAATCACTAGTGCGACGGACTGGTGACATAAAAAGTTAAGATCAACCCATGCTTACACTGCATAGCAATGTTGGTTATCGGGTTGCAGAGACACAAAACTTGTCTGCACTTCCAAATTTAATTCAGAACAATTTCAATCTCATGGAAAAGGATGATAAATTCAGTTGACCTGCACAACCTTTTAACCTTAACATAGGTCTGCTTGTTTCATCAGACTTCAACAGGTACAACCACATTATTAGAACTTTGCCTGAGCTATATCTCTGGTAATCCATAAGTTTAGACCTGGGGAAACCATACAAAATAATTTAAGAGCAAAAAAGAGGACTATCAAATCCTGATGTTTGCTAACCTCATCCAATAAAAAAGTTGTTGTTGACAGCAGCAGCAACTCTACTTTCAATCAAACTAATTTTAAGATATTCACCAGGTATCACAACATGGTACCATTTAGCAGCAAAATTTGATAGTTTCATCGTCTCTTCCTTTCAAAAATGATAGTTATCTTCAGGATAAAAAGCAATGGCAGCTTCATTTTGCACAAAAAGTCATCTGAAGAGTATCTGTGGCAAGATTGAAACTTTTCCTGTAGAGCTTAGTTAATTTTTCCAGCCTTCCATCCCTAACACACATGATTATTCCATCCCTAACAAAGTGCATTATTTGTGTTTCCTCAGCAATGCATGAATTGAATTGGCTTTTATTGCATGAGATGAAACCTGAGGTGTTAACATTAAAGTTTATCAGAATGAATTTGAGATTTGAGAATGTTGACCTATTTGTGGACAAAACCTTCCGTCCCTAACAGTGCAAATTCCGTCCCTAACACAGAGCTTTTGCTAGATGTAGTGGTCTAAATCAGTAAGATATAAGGAGATGAATTGTATTGCATGAAAGCCAAGTTAATAGTCCTGGGATACATAGACAGCATTATTTTAAATTCCTCTATACTTCAGACTTTTACATAAATGTATGGAAGAGTGGAGAAAGCAAGATTTTCCAATTCCGTCCCTAAAACACACAATTTGCATACCTGAATCAATTACATGGCGGTTCATTAATTTCTTTTAGGAATATTATAGACCTAACTATGCTTCTATATGATGTAAAAACAGGCAGTCATTTCCTACTTCCATAGTGATTTGACATTCTTTCAAATTCCATCCCTAACACTAATGAGACTTTTTGATCTGACCCATAAGTTGTTCCCATTATTTTTATTGCATAGTGGTGATTTATGCCAACAGATTTCTTTTTATACATGATTACCATTTTCCAACTCTTTTTCATGACCAATGATATAAATCACTGATTTTCCATCACTTTCCAGGCCCGGAATTAACATTTTAAAATTCGATGACCAGTACGAACCCTGCACACGTCACTTAGTCGATTATGATATAATATTAAGGATGGATAAACTGGAAAGGTTCATTTTCATTTTTTTATAAGCTTTCCTACCTCAAAAGGAGAGAATTCATGATTGACGAGAAATGCTAGACCAGCAACAGGAACAAGGAGAAACTCAAGGCGTAGACTATCGTGGTTGCTGTCATAGGTAGCACGGAACTTGAAGAACATGAGATACAGCGTAAGATAGGCAGAAGCAATGAAGATCATCTTCATGGTTGAGTTATACACAGATATGAATGTTGTAAATAGATCAATGTATCGACTTGTAAACACTATTGCAAACAGGATCTGGCTTTTCCCCGATACACCTGTAAGACAAAACCAAGTAAATCAAAATTAGTGACTATAGCATATTTTAATTTCAAATAGATTATGTTCCTGATTATGGCTTAGAACTTACAGCTTATTATTACAGTTTTATATTAAAAGCAAACTTACAACTACATGTCAAAATAATTAATGTTAAATTCAGAGACAGACCTAACCATTCGCAAATTTGTTTTTGGCAATAATTCTCAGGTTTCTAGTTGGCTAATACAAAATGAAATACCGGTAGGTTAATTTACTGGTAAAGAAAAGGTCACATCTTGCAACAATACATCTTTACAATAGGTAATCCATTTGAAGGCGGAGCCCAGGGTTGGGTTTCTTCCCAAAGAAACCTATGTCCGGAAGAAACTGGAAGAAAGGGTTTGGAAGAAACTCCCAAGGATACTGATTGCCCAGATTATTTTTCTAAACATTGGTAATATACCCAATCTGAAGGAAATTTAAATTTTGCTTTTTCCAAGATCTAACAATACTTACACTGTATTTCGCTTAATTGTAGCCTATGCTCTAATAGAAGCCAACCCCCTAACCTTGACATATGAGCTCCAATGATTTCTTAGCAGTTTCAAAACGGCAAAAGTCTGTATTAGAAGCCCACCCCCTAACTCAGCAGATTGTATATGAAAATTAATTTTAGGAGCAAATTTATAAGAATAGCGTGTATAATAATAACAATCGTCCCCACGATCTCTGCCCTGATACATTTCCGGCCCCTCTAGAAGTCAATACAGGCCTCGGATTTGTAAATCTCGATCAATATTAATAGTAGGCCACGTATGTTCAAGATATAATAAAGTTTATTCCACACTTTTCTAGTCAAAATGCACATAAAACAGTCTTGGTGTGATTAAATACCTTCCTTATAAATATATTTTACGACCAAATCTATGTACCAAACAAGCACGGGAGAAAATGTGCATCAATTTTGTAACGCCAATCAACATTAAATGATCCAAATTGAATTAGTACGAATGACAATATAGCCGGCTTCTAAAGTTGGTGAGCCAGTGGCTCTTTTGGGATGGGAGGTGCAGTGTTCTCGCAAGATATTATACGCTAACGGGAGTTTATCAAACGGGTACCCATTATTCAGATCATTATAATACTCAGTTCCTATCGCACAATGATAATATATAGAAATTCCCGAGTCCCCGATTCCAGAATATTTATATCCGAGTACTCGCTCTAAAATAAACTCTTCAATTGGAGGCGAATCACGGGATTTGTATTTTGTATGAAATTGTGGATTAATGTTGATGCAATAAACGACCTTTATTAAAGGATACGCAATATTTAGCCGCTCAAATCAAATAATTTCACTTCCCCGGTGATGTTTTCAGGTATACATTAAACATAGGCGTAGGCAGTGGGAATTTTTACGGGAGAAAGTGCGTTGAGTTTCCGTGGTATCAGTTTTAGAAAACTTTTTTGGGAAAACTCTAATATAAGCCCACCCCCTTTCTCAGAGATGTTGGGTTGGAAATTGAACACCTCTTGTCCTAATAGAAGCCTAGGCTTCAATTAAGCGAAATACGGTACCATTATATTACTCTCTGATAATACAAGCTAGCTAGCTCAGGGTTCTGCCCAGGATGAAATTAGTGCAAGACATTTTTACGGAAATTTGACAAAGTTCCTTGAAATAAAGCTTAATTTCAACAAAATATGTGATACACGTAAGTGGTGGTTAAAAAAGATAGTTTAGTCTTTAGTGCTGGTTAAAATTGTTGAGTGGTGGCTAATCCCGACCAGAACCCTGCTAGCTAGCTGCTCTAAGAATCTAGATT